>VCMS01000081.1:0-182904 GCA_022539475.1 Gracilaria domingensis
AAGTGTCGACTCAGTTGTCCCTTTACTTGGAGCTCAGGGTGAGATCACCCGAGCATATATACTACTACTACGTCTACGGTGCACACCTCCCGAGGGTTCTATACGTGGACAACTCACTGTCAGGGGCTGGGGTAATTCCAGCGGGCGTGGCACAATTATCTGCAGGCCAACCTCCACACGTGGCCAACTATTCTACGTACTATACGCTTCGTACAGAGGATTCACCTACCAAGGCTCTGTTAAAACCCTCCAAAAATTGCCCAAAACTAAAGGGAGTATTCATACCTTCGCCACGTCACCGGCCATCGGTACCATCTCATTATGAGCGACATGATGCATCCGATAGGGGAAAGCCGTTGCTTCACATCTCTCCCTCCTTAGGTGCGAGCGCGAGCGCGAGCGCGACGGCGAAGTACCGACATCAAGGGTATAAATATGATGTCTCCTCAGGGTTCCACCGACCACTCGGTTCTTCCACGCAAGCGGCTTTCGCCTCTGACTTCGGATACAACTACTCCTTCTCCTCCGATACCGCGGCATTCGCTACCAGTGCCTACTGGTCCTTCTTCTCCTTCGACAGGAATGAATCCGAACCTATTCCATACCAACTCGCTCCCGAGGAACTCGTCGTCAGCTCCGCAAGCGGCGTCTGAGGTGCCCTCGTGCAGCGCTTCTCAACAAGGACAGCCTCTTCAGAGTCTTCCACAGTACTTTGGAGGCTTCCAATCGGCTCCTCTCCCTCAAGGAAATCCGTACAGCCGTCTGTTCGCTCAACCCTACGCGGGGTACAATCATCCAGGTTTCCTGCATCCTCAAGCTCCGGCCCAACCCATCCCGCAAGCGTTAGCTCCCTTCAACTTCTATGAAGCTTATCCTCATCCGGGTGCCCCTCTTCCGATACCTCCGGCTCCTCCCGTGGCTCCGGTGCAACAGCCTTATGATCCAAACGCCATCGCGTGGAATGCAGAGCAGGCCGTACCGTTGACGGTGAACCCTCGGGGTGGATTAGTAGAGAGTTCCTTGTGAACCTGGATACCCGACGTGAGGGGTTGATCTTTCCCGCGCTCCGTGGTTTCACCTGACAGCGGTAGCAGATGATGCTCTCATCGATTCCTATGCGGTGAACGGAATACTTCAAGGTAGGCTTTCTCGAGATGCGGTGCGCTCTCGCAAGTGGCAGACCCGCATAGCGGTGGAGCCGCATTGGCTTCGTTGCGACCGCGGGGAGTGCCTTGACCACGCACGTGGGGACATGGCGCGACTCGCTTATTCCAGAGCTCGAAGATTGCGATATGACCATCCGATTCCGGCCGAGTATGACTTCGACGTCTCGCAATACCGTACCTACGGTGAGGTTTCCTATGTTAACGCCTTGGCGGAATTTCCGGAGGGGGAGCATCGATACCATTTCAGTGAGGTTGATCCTGATATTCTCCTATGGAGTCGTCCCTTGCTCAGGGCGGAGTTCCGATACCTCTCCAGGAGTAAGAGACACAACAAAGATCTCTATGACTTCGAGAGACGAGTCCGGTTCGAACGGAATGCGCGCTCCCGTAGGGGACTCCTAGTTCCATATCCAAACTTGGAAGTTGATCGTTTGCGCGTCGATGCCTTGCCTTCCCGATACGTGGGCCTTCCATCGTGATGGAGCCGTGTAGAGGTCCTCGCGGGGTGTTTTGCTGAACTCCCGCCGAGTATCTACTACATCGGTTCGCGGTTGGTAGACAATCCCAACTCGGGCTATTGGTCTCTGGTTCTTGCCGAGTGCGCTGCCCGCGTCGCGGTTCACCTCCAATGGGATGTCTATGACCATTACCGTTTGTGGTATCTCCCTCCGAATCTGAGGTGGCTCCTTCGAAGGATTGATCACGTTAATTCCTTGGGTTCCGAGGCTAACCAGGAAGAGGTTGGGAAATTGTTGGATGTCATCGACAGGGTCGGTTGGGACCGAGTTCCGGTAGCTTGGCAGCCTGACAGGCGACAGCGTTTCCGCGACCGATCACCGGGGCGAATTTCCACCCGTTCCGGGGTCTGGGTGTACTACGACCCGTGGGAGCGACAGTTCATCTCCGAAGAGCAAGCGACTGCAATGGCGGCTATGCACCGCGCGATGCCGGTCGGTCACCCAGTAGGGTTCGTGTTCCCCGAGGATTACGCCGTTCCGTCGGATGCACCTGATCCAATGTTAGACAATGATGAGGTAGCCATCGTAGCCGGGCCAGCACAGCTGACGGGAGTTCCGAACTCGTACCCTAACTCGAAAGCGGTCGCAACAGAGGGCGCTCAAGCCCCGCGGGATGGTCCTTGGTTGCTCCCACTGCTCAGCCTGCCAATTGGGCTGGGAGTGTGGCTTCCCGTCGTGCTGACCTCCAGGCTCATGGAATTCCGATCCCACCGGGAGTGAACACCGTCACGGGGCTCGCGGCTCTCGCAAGCGAGTACTTCGCGCAGAATCCCAACAAGGGAAGCGGTGCTTCCTCCACTGGTGGATAGCCCCTCATGAGGTCTTCCTCCAATCTTAGAGTGTCTTGTGATAGTTTCCAATTAAACCCAGCTAGTGGCAAATTTTCCCTTACCCTCGTCGAGGTATGCTTCTCGGCGACGAGCTTCTTCTTCTTCCTTCTCCTTCAGCAGGATCTGCTTTCTTCCACTTCTCTTCCAGTTCCTGGCCATAGAGTGCAGATATCTTTATTCCTCTTCAGGCAGTTTATACTTCTCCGTAATACGGAAGTATCTCTATAATTCGGTACTTCTACTACATCTCTCCTATGATACAGAAGATCTCTTCCTACTTCTAGGTCTTCTTCTTCTCTTCCGAGCGTCTGACTTCTTTCTTCCAACCGCAAGGCGGGCACGAGTACAGTAGAGCACACCGATAAGCGGGCTACCCGACCATCGCGTTATCCAATGTTGGAGGCAATGGCGTCCTAGTACGGCGGTGATACGACATGACCTTCGACCTAGGGAGGTGTTCAATTGGCTCCCAAGTGTCCTCGTCAGGGAGATAGCCGTACCAACGGACTCTATACAGTAGTTTCCCTTCGGGGCTTTCCTCGTATTTTACGATACGATCTGCCACGAATTCTTGTGGGTACACGCCATCTCTGGCTTCTTTCTTGTCCTTTCCCGACATCAGGGAGTGACAATTAGCAAAACCCAAGCGGGGTAGTAGTTTCTTCGGATTTCGAACCGGTTCCCGGGGTGGAGGATAAGTGAACTGTCGTGTCTTCCAGCCGTCGTGACGGAGTGTGCTAACTACCGACACGGGCGTCCAATTGCCTCACAAGTGAGCTCAATCGAAAGCTCTTGATCTCCGATTTCCGGCAAACTCTTTTCTATCCTAAATGGGCAACTAATCGACGAACGGTCGCGTCCGTGAAGCGGCAATACCTTCACTTTTGTTGCGGAGGAGCCGTTTTGACGGAGAAGTGGCGTACAGCACGTCGGGTCACGGCGCATGACCTGTGTTGCACTCCATTTTTATTGGATATTTGGGCATACTCGTGCGAGCGTGTGCGCCACACGTCCCGTGAACGGTATCTACAGTGTCAGCTTCGCCGGCTGGCGGTTGCCAGGCGGCGTGCACTACCCTCCAGCAATGGCGTATGCTTACAGCAGGTAATCTCGAATTTCCCGCCGTCGGGCTGCACATGCATACCGTATGTGGTACCGTTCACCGTGCTTACGGGTCCTGCACCTCGACATGTTCCGTATGTTCCAGCGTACCCTTCGGGGGACTTGACCACTTCCTCCTTCAGGCTTTCCAGTACAATCCACAACAATTCTTCTTTCCTTCCTCCTCCCGCTATGGGCTGTTCCCAGGTGGGCTATGCATCGATCTCCATGTCGCCTCGTCCGACAAAGGGGTCGGCGGAGACAGTGCATTCGCGCGAGCGAGATACCGTACGCTCCAACGACTTGGACTGCATCCCAACGGGGCCACCAACTTCCTTAGCTGTAGCACTCCCTGCGCGGGATTCTTCACTTCTTCTGACTTCATTCCTCGCCGAGGTCTCGGATGTACGCGACTCAGCGCCAACGCGACCATTCTCAGCGGAGGATTCTGTCTCACTCTGAGATTCAACACCTCGGTCAGGTCCAGCGGACGCCGGAGCAACCGAAACGCGATTTACACTGTCCTCCCCCTCCTTAGGGTGCGATACGGCTTCCGTATCGTACACGGGGGGTGAATCTCATTCAACTCAGTAGAGGATGTAGGTGTAATCCGTGAGAGTCCGGGGCTATCCTTGAGTAACTCTGTTGTACTAGGCAAGTCAGAGAGACCGCTTTGCGGGTGGGGCAAAACCGATGGGCGGTTCGCAGTAGCACCAGATTGTTCGGGGTCCCCTGGTGCGGCGGTGAGCCATTTCCGGTACTCGGCCTTGCGATAACTTCCTGGATAGGGTTTGGGGCGCGATACACTCGATCCCGCGATGCCCGCTCGTGCTGATTATCGATATCGAGCACGACGGTGGTCTCCTGTACGGATACTACCCGATAGGGGCCACTAGCGATCGGAGAGAGCTCATGCCGCTTCTCCTTCTCAGGATTATAGTACTCCTTCCTGAGGAACACGTACTCACCTGCGATAGCGGCATGGGAATTCGACTATCGAAATTGCGCTTGTAAGCGAGTTGAGCCTTCTCCATAGAGCGTTTAGCAATAGTCACCATCATGGTTAACCATTTCTTCCACGCGTCGCGATGTAACCTCGGTGTCAAGTATTCGTCCATAGTTGGCTGTGCCTCAATAGCAAGGGGATACCGTCTCCTTGACAGGACCAACTCGAAAGGGGACAAAGACGTAACCCGATGTACTTGGGTATTATACGCATATGTGATTGCGTCAGTGTACAGATCCCAAGTCTTGGGGTGTTCCGCAACGTAGGATCTCAATGCACGAAGAATGGTTTGGTTAAATCTCTCTGCTTCACCATTAGTTTGGGGATGATACGTTGTTGTAAACAGATTCCTAATATCCAGGATGCGACACACGTCTTGAAAGAACTTTGACGTAAACTGAGAGCCGTTGTCGGAGAGTAAATGTACCGGTAATCCATAGAAAAATAACCAGTGGGTAACGAACGCCTGAGCCAAGACGGCAGCAGTTATCCGCTTAAGCGGCACAGTCCGTACCAGCTTCGGGAAGCGATCGGTAATCACCAGGAGGTATTGATTCCCTTGCGAGTTTTTGATCAATTCGCCTAGGATGTCAATGGCGACAGACTCGAGCGGCGCCCTTGCGGGAAACAGCATTAACTTCTTGGAGTGCCTCCTCAGTTTGATGTCGTCCTGAGCGCATTCCTGACAGGATTGGCGTACTGCATAACAGTCAAATTCCATTGCCGGCCAGTAAAAATCCTTTCTCAGTGTGAGATACAACTTTCTTTTTCCCGGATGGGCTCCCAACTTCACGTAGTGAGAAAGGTGAAGAACGCGGCTCTGCAAGGAGTGCGGCATCACTATTTGTGGGTTTGTTGACACCTTCCTTGCTAGGTAGCCTTGATCGTTCACCTGAAAAGGTAAGTGATATCCATGGTTCAGACGGGCTCGTACCTGGGTACAGAAGGGATCTGTCTGCTGTTCCCGTATCATCTCCTCGAGCGTAATGGGTATAAATGACCCGGCACTCGGTTCAGCGGTTCGAGTGGCGAGAATGTCGTCACACACGTCGTCCGACAGGATTTCAGTGCACTCATCGAGGTCACTAACCATAAAGCAAGGGATATCAGCGTCCTCTGTAGGCTTTGCTTCAGCTGCTGTGCCCAAACGGGAGAGTGCGTCTGCCTGCAAGTTGAGGGAGCCCTTCTTATACACGACTTCGAAGTCAAATTCCGACAGTCGGAGCCTCCAACGCATCAAGCGTCCCGATGGTTCGGTGATTTCCATGAGCCAACGGAGGCACTTGTGGTCAGTGTGCACCCTAAAAATGAGTTCTCATCGAATATGGTCTTAGAGTGGACAATGCCCAGACAACGGCAAGACATTCCTTCTCGGACACCGAGTAATTCCGTTCGTGGACGTTCAGCGATATCGACCAGTACCCAATAGGGTGTGGTTTCCCGGTCTCGTCGGTTTGAAACAAAGCACACCCAACCTGGTTCGCGCTAGCGTCGGTATCGACTTCATAGGGTAACCCAGGTTTGGGGAGAGCCAAAATTGGCGGCGACGTTACGGCGTCGACCAATGCCGTAAAAGCGGAGTCCTCTGCACCTCCAAAGGGGTCCAATTCAACAGGTTCTCCTTTCGTAAGGAGCTTATTCAATGGTGAAGGAATGACCGCAAAGTTCGGAACGAAACGTCTGTAGAGGTTACAAAGTCTTAAGAAGGATCGCAACTCAGTTTGAGTCCTTGGGTGCTTAGCCTCTTTCAGGGATTTGACCCGTACCTCATCGACTGAAAGTTTTCCGAGACGGATGATGTGACCCAGATACTTAACCGATTCGGTGAAGAACTCGCACTTCTTGAGTTTCAATCTGATTCCTGCATCACGCAGTAGTCTCATTACATCCCGAAAATGGGCTAGATGGTCATCCAGATTGTTGGAAAACACGACGATATCATCCAGATAAACCAAACATGTGGTCCACTTAAATCGTGCCAAAAGGATATCAACCGCACGCTGGAAAGTAGCGGGTGCATTAGTTAACCCAAAGGGCATTCTCCGGAAACGGTATAGGCCTTGATGGCAAATGAATTCTGTCTTGTCCCGGTCTTCCTCCCTGATGGGAACCTGCCAATATCCCCAGTTAGCATCAAGGGTGGTAAATACGTTTGCGCTCCACAGAGAGTCGATATATTCGTCCACCCGGGGTATCGGATATACATCTTTCACTGTAACCGCGTTCAACTTTCGGTAATCGATACAGAATCTCCAAGATCCGTCCGGTTTCGGAACTATCACTACAGGTGACGCCCAAGGGGATTGAGCGGCCTCAATAACGCCAGCTCTGAAAAGCTTCTCGACTTGAGATTTCTCTTCTTCCCGAGCTTTCGGTCCGGCCTGATAGGGATGTTGCGCGATAGGCCGAGTATTCGGAAGCAGGTCGATACAGTGTTCAGCTACTCCAATTGTTCCTAGGGTGCCGTCCCACATGGGACTGAATTCACGCAACATCTCACCTAACGTCTCCCGATGGGATTCCGGTACATGCTCCAGAGCTAGCTTCCTCAATTCCTCAACAGGATCCTTCAAATCACTGCCAGGCCGTACAGGGCTAACCTACAAAGGTTTCGGATTGTCTTGACCAGAGTCCATTGGGGTTTTATCCGTGTCCACGGCTTCACTAACTTGCGATTCAGCGCTCTCCTCCCCCTCCTTAAGGTCTTACACTCCGAGAACCTTTGCAATAGGGATCTTCGTTGGGACGACGGCAGTCGGGTGTGGCAGCACTGTACCAATCACTTGGTTATTTACCAGCCACTGAGTGGACTTTCCAAAGTTGGAGACCATAACCTTGAATGGTTGATCTGGTTGGATAGTGACCACTCCATTCGCAAGAGCGATTTGGCGCTTTTCATATAAAGCCGGCAACGGTTGTACTGTGTGGAGGCCCAATTGTTTGGTGGTGACATCGACCCATATCTGGGACTCTGGTGGCAGCTGCACGGACTTCGAGACGTGTAGCTTGGTCGACACCATGCCATCGTTGGAAGCTTGCTGCGCGGCTGGTAGCGGCACGTGTTTCCACGTTGCGGCTCGCAGCTGTTTCCGAACAATCCGTAGGACTGATCCGTCTTCCATTTCCACTTGGCGTTTCCGCGGGCGGATAGCTTCCACGAAGCGATCGCAGAAATCACAACCGAGAATAAGCGCGGCAGCCAATGAGTCGCAGACGACAAAATCAAGTTGTACTAGACAAGTTTCTAATCGTACAAGGAGTGTAAAGTAACCATCCGTTTTTAACGGATTATTGTTCGCGTCGGCGAGGTTTAAAGCAGGGCCGAAACGGATGGTTCCCCGAAAAGCGGGCGGAATTACCTTCTTGTTGATCAAGTTAGGAGTAGCTCCTGCGTCCAGGACATCTAGTTGCCTAACCATGAATTGGGTGGACATGCCAAGGTCAGCATATACCTTGTAGTTCCTCTTGGCCATTACCAGGATTCTATCCCGCAAACGGAGATTTCGGGACCGTACCCACCTGCGACGAAGAACACCACAGTGTTCTGAATCCACGTCTGTGGCAGCCATCCTCCTTATCAGGATTCTAACAGCCGGGGAGTGAAGCAGAGGCGCCTCGGGCGTCTCCAACTTCGGCTTAGAAGACGCCCCTCCCACAGGGGAGACTCCCAAGTTTAGTTTTTCGGAGCAGGACACACCTGTTGGCGGCGGTTCCCATCCTAGGCATCGTGCTGATGACCGTTCGCGGGTTCGAATTTTCCCATCATGTTCTGGGCTGCCGTGCGGGCGGCCTGACCAACAATTGATCCGCCACTCAAGTGGACAACCATCGCGTGCTTCGCGCCTTCATAGGAAGTTCTCGGCACACGAGCTTGATTCTCTGGCGAGAGGGACTCGAACTGAGCGATATTTTTCAACCTTTCTCGTGCTGGGAGTGTACACTGTGTCGAGATATGCCCAAATTTGTAACAATCGTAGCAGATGACTGAGGTTGATTGGTCTTGCGGGCCTCTATCCACACGACCCTGCGGGGTGTTTTCCCTTTATCTTGGGCGACTGAATCGCATCCCACGACCTCCATAAGGGATAGGTGCTGCGAGAACCGGCTTTCCTTGTGCATAAAATGCAGGATCAGTCTCCGATGACGGAACGGACGTGAACGGTAGTTCCGAAGTACCCACTGAGTCGGGGTTGCTACCCACGAGGTTGATGTTGTCATGATCCCAATTGGAGTCGTTCCCATCGTATTGGGGGGATGATTAGTCAGATCCCTCAGCGAATAGTACTTTACGAGGCTTTGACCTAGAGGGACGCCGAGCTCGGAGCGTTTCCCCTTCGGCTTGGGCGTATTGTACCAATTCAAGATAGGTCATCTTTCTATTATCCTCCCGATATCGGGCTACCAGTGCCCGTATTTGGGGATCCAACCCATCCTCGAACATGGAACATCTCTCTCCAGACGGATGAACATTACCACAGCGGTGGAAATCCTCATTCAGGCGCGTTGAATAAGCGACTTCAGTTTCTCCCGGACGTTGTTTCGTATCCCTCAGGGCTGATGTAGCCTTTTGAATGGCGTGACCAGTAGCGTATGACCGTAGGAGGTAGTGTACCGCTTCCAGCCAACACTTCACTCGTCCTTCCGAGGCTCTCGATGATTCGCGGACGGAATTGAATTGATCTTCTGCCAGACCTTTGAGGTAATACATGAGGGCTACATATGTCTGTCCCTCACTCCTTCCGAGTATACCGGCTTCTTGCACGAACCCTGCCAGGAACTTCAGGATCAAAATGGGGTCTTCTCCTGTAAACTCTCTCTTGTTTAGAGAAACGCCGAGTCTTCGGATAAAATCCCTAACTTTTCCAGTTCCTCTCGAGGTCCTAACTTCGGAGGTATTCTGAAGTCGATAGTATCGATATGAAAGCAACTTCCGATATAGCGGATTGGACGGCTTCAACTCTTTCAAGCCATGGTGCTTCTTTCCCTCCTTCCGAGTGCGGATAGCCCCTTGAGAGGTAAAGGTAGCTTTAGACCGTGACTTTGACGGCGGGAACGCCGGCGGCGGCTATCATCCGAAGAATCGGAGGATGACGACAATGAAGAACTGTCCGAACTACTTCCGGAGTCGGAGTCAGACACATCCGAATAATTACGGGATTCCTTCATGGAATTGCGACGGCTCCTCTTACTAGATCGATGAATGGAACTTTCGGCATCCGAACAATTCCGCTCGGCGGCTTCTGTCCCTCATACATCCTAATGGTGGCTTCGAGGGTATCCAAACGTACATGGATTCGCTCCAGGGCGGTTCGGGTTTCCTCTGTTTTGAGGCGAGAGTCCTCTACATATGCCCTTGGAGAACCAAAGCCCTCCATTATGGAATTCACCTCCTGTCTCAGGGTACGAACTGCTTCCGAGATATGCTTATCTAGGATTTTATAGACCAGTCCACGCAGCTCCTCGACTGACTCGATGAGGGATACGTGGGCTGCATTAGCGATGCTAAGGCGGGCGCTCAGGTTACTGTACTCAAGCTTTTCCAGCGGTGCCGTTGAGGGTATCTCCACGACTGGATCTTTCTCCTCTGGTTGCGGTGCAGCCTGCGAAGGAAATTCTACAACCTCCTGTCCATCAATTGGAGCGTTCGGGTTCTCGGAGTTTTCACGATTACTTCCCGGTTCGGGGACCGATATCGTTTAACGCGCACCACCCGAACGAGCAGGGGCGTTCGACGTAACCGATCTTCCTTTCGAGGACGGAGTCTGGCGCGGCATACTGCAGATACCCAACCGGACTCCGGGACAATTATGTGAGAAATCACGACACTTCCGAACTACCGAAAAGGGGGTGGGAGAAATCTAATCACAACCCGCAGAAAAGGGCTTTAAATGTCAATCTCCCGAAAAAGGGATTCCAAGTGCAGTGGACCCCCCTATACAGTGCACCCTCGTGTAAGAGAGGATCTAAGTGCACTATAAGGGTAGTGCATTCTAAAGGAAAAACAAAGTCTAATTGAAGGTTTTCCACACAACGTCTGACGCTGATGCTTGAAAACTTCCTCGCGGTGGACGTTTAGCACACCACGCTTCGCGAGCTTGAACAAACTACAGACAGTATTCCGTCCTGATTGCTGCGCGAAAATTTCAACAGAGACATAATCTCACCACTTACACTATTGTAGGCTGTGCGCCTGCTTATCCCGTACTTCAACATGCACTGTTGAACGTTTATTCCATTGAGACGTCCTGTATAATTTGAATGCGTTTACTCCGCGAGAGTGCAACTCTGTTTTGGATAGCATGTCTTAAGATCGATGAGCAGATCTTGAACGATCTCAACTGTTTGAGAGAATATGGCCTTCAATGTAGGGGACAATCGCACTGGCCGTGTGTTTTACGTGTACACGTATACTGTTTTGTGGAGGGTCGGTGAGGGGTGCACCATATCGCTAATGCCCTCTACTAAGGGTGCACTATAACGGGAATACTCTCTGTGTCCAGATTTCAATTGATACAACAAACCAGTTATGGTCCTGTCCCGTTCTAAGTCAGAAAACCAAAATGTAGAGCAAAAACGTGCGATAAACGCTATGGGGAATCTCCACTAGGATGTCCGAGTCCTACTCCCTATGAGAGATGGACTCAGCAATAGGACCCTCTGTCCGTACTCGAGTCGAGTGACAAGCCGGGTGTAAGACCGGAGACGGTGACTGGCTATACCTACAGAGGTGAGATGCGAAGAACGTTTCAGATCCAGAGATGGAGTGTGATCCCAACCTGAATAAAGGGACGAAAAAGGGGTCTGTGTAAACGGGGGAAAGCTCACGGTAGAAACCACCGGAGCGGAGCTACGCACCGTGCCAACCGGCGAGAATGGGTCTGGCAGCGGAGCGACGCACTCAAAGGCGCCAATAGTAAACCCAATACTGGGGCGGAAGCGATACCTGAAGCAGGTGAACAAGTGTAAACAACGAGACTAAACAGAGTGACAACAACAAGAATCAACAACAAGAACGAAACAAGGAACAACAAGATACAACCGACACAGCGATAAAGACAATCAAAGATCCAAAGATGGCGATACAAGTGCTTCCTTAGTGACCCTGAGGGGTAGTAGTGCCGATACCAGTCGTGGTTACTCTCCAGATGGAGTCGTAGACCTACGTAGGCAGCAAGTTACTATAGTCCAATCCTGAACAGGATTCGACTTGAGTGTCGACTCAGTTCTCCATTTACTTGGAGGCTCAAGGGTGAGATCACCCGAGCATATATACTACTACTACGTCTACGGTTCACACCTCCCGAGGGTTCTATACGTGGACAACTCACTGTCAGGGGCTGGGGTAATTCCCAGCGGGCGTGGCACAATTATCTGCAGGCCAACCTCCACACGTGGCCAACTATTCCACTTACTATACACTTCGCACAGAGGATTCACCTACCAAGGCTCTGTTAAGACCCTCAAAAAATTGCCCAAAATTAAAGGGAGTATTCATAACTTCGCCACGTCACCGGCCATCGGTACCATCTCATTATGAGCGACATGATTCATCCGATAGCGGAAAGCCGTTGCTCCACAATGCGAAGCTCGGTATCGATTACGAAACACCGTCATGCGTTTCTTTTCTTTTCTTAGGCTGAGATACCGATTCTGTAACAATCTCGGGTGGTGGGGTTAAATGGGCGTGTGGACCCACAGAATTTTCTATTAAAGTAGATGAAGAATGAGCCGACTACTACGGCAAATCAGTCAAGCCGCGATCCGGATGAGGAACTGTATCGGGCCGTGGTGGCGAATTAGCTTCAGTTTCACTTGAATTACCCCGTGGAGGTACCGTGATAGTTTCTACAGTAGGATTTGGAGCAACAGTGACGCGATCGCGTGAGAGCCGTTCATGAAGGCCATTGATATCCAGTACGACAGTGTCCGTTCCGATGGAAATTATCTTATAAGGTCCCTCCGCAATAAAAGAGAGTTTGTGCTTTGGTTCCTTTTTCAGGATTGTAATATTCCTTACGGAAAAAATCAAGGTAGCCGGAATTGAGACCCGAGGGTAACGTAGTACGAATCCGCTTGTCAAAGTTAGCCTTGTAGGCAGCTTATGCTCTAGCAATAGCTTTCCGAGCAACCGGAACCATCTTTTCTTACCAAGCCTTCCAGGTATCCCGATATAACCGGTGTGAAGGGAACGTGCCTAACTTGAATTAAGGCTCCATAGCGACCGGAGGCGGTGTCCTCGACAGTACGAGCTCAAATGGAGAAAAAGCGATGGCGCGGGGAACCTGTGTGTTGCAGGTATACGTAATAGCGTCTGTCAATAAGTCCCAATTCTTAGGGTGATCCGATACATAGGATCTTAATGCGTTAAGCATCGTACGGTTGAACCGTTCAACTTGACCATTCCCTTGAGAATGATAAGTAGTGGTAAATAGATTCCTGGAATCAAGAATACGGCAGACGTCTCGAAAAAGTTTTGAAGCGAATTGTCCTCCATTGTCGGATAGAACCTGAACCGGTTTGGCCGTAAACAAAAATCCAATGCTGGACAACCCCTTGTACTATCGTTGTCGCAATGGTTGTCCTTAAAGGAACTGTAGGAACCAATTTGGTAAATCTATCGGTAACAACCAAAAGAAAATGATGACCACAAGCGGTACGGAGTAGCGGTCCAAGAGTGTCAATCGCCACGAACTCCAGTAGAGCCCTTGCAGGAAAAAGTGTGAGCTTCTTCGAGTATATCCGGAGACGGACATTGTTCTTTGAGCATCCCGTACAACTACAGCGAACTGCGTAGCAGTCTACCGCCGCTGCGGGCCAATAGAAATCTCTGCGTAGAGTCAAATACAACTTCCTTCCACTAGGATGAGCACCCAGTCTCACATTATGTGACAAATGTAAAACTCTCTGTTGTAGAGTATGAGGTACCGCAATCTGTGGATGTTCTTTATTAACGAAACGAACCAGATAACCTCGGTCATTCACAGCGAACGGAATCTGAAAACCTCCATTGAGGCGAGAGCGTATCTGTGTACAGAATGGATCGGACATCTGCTCTCTGATCATCTCCTCAGGAGTAATAGCCACAAAAGAACCCGACGGGGGTTCCGTGGATTCGGTAAGGAGTAAATCGTCACACACGTCATTATCTATCGTCTCGATCAAACCATCCTTGGTCATAACCATTAAACACGGTATCCCTAAGTCTTCCGTGGCGGACGTATAAGCGTTTGTCTCTAGACGAGAAAGGGCATCTGCTTGGCAGTTCGGAGAACCTTTCTTATAGTGAACTTCGAAATCGAATTCCGCTAAAGGGAGACTCCAGCGCATTAATCTGCCAGAGGGTTCCGATATTCCGAAGAGCCAACGGAGAGCCCGACGGTCAGTATGCACCACGAAGTAAGTACCCATTACGTAGGGTCGCAGTATGTTCAATGCCCAGACGACGGCTAAGAATTCTTTCTCAGATACTGAATAGTTCTTCTCATGAACATTCAGTGTCCTTGACCAATAGCCAATCGGTCTACGAGTTCCGTCTTCCAAGGTCTGGAACAAAGCGGAACCAATTTGGTAGGAACCAACGTCTGTGTCAACCGAATATGGTAAAACAGGAGTTGGTAAAGCCAAAACTGATGGTGACGTTACAGCGTCCACAAGGGACTGAAATTCAGAAGCTTCTGCTTCCCTGAAGGGTTCCAGTTCAACTGGCCTGCCCTCCTTCAAAAGCTCGTTAAGGAGAGCCGAGATCTGGGCAAAATTCGGAACAAATCTAGGATACACGTTACAAAGTCCAAGAAAAGAACGGAGTTCCGTTTGGTTCGTCGGATGCTTGGCTTCCCTCAAAGACTTCACACGAACTTCGTCAATCGAAAGCTTTCCGGGACGGATCTTATGTCCAAGATACAGAACCGAATCTGTGAGAAACTCGCACTTCTTTAACTCTGTATACGGACTGACCCAATGCTCTCCTACCTGTGGCATTGTCGTAATGAACCGAAGCGGACGTCGAAGGCGAAAGGAAAAGTTTCAAAGGCGAGGAGAGCCGAGCATGGTATGGCGTGGTGTGAATGGAACAGAGAGCGAGGGCGGGTGCGCAGCATGCGAGGCGGGCCCCGAAAGCGGACTTGAGCGTTTCAGGCGCGAGGTTGCCCGAGGACGGACAAAAAGCTAAGATGGGGTCTGTAAGATACTGAGCCATGACGGCTGCACTGGTGGCACTGTAGGCAAACCGGATGGTCGGATGCTGTTGTTGTAGTAGACATAGTAGTAGTAGTAGTCTACGTGTATGCCGGTGGCAACTAGTGCCCCGTAATCGGTAAGCCGTACACGTGTGTGGCGGCGCCAGACCAGATATATATTTTCGCCAGGTCGGCGCTAGCCCCTAAGATAGTAAACCAAGATGCTTCCTACTAGGTTCTTCGTCTTGTTTCCCGTAGCACGGATTCTAAGTCGTAGTAGGAACTCAGCTTGTCTAAGACCTGCACAGGCTGTTCAACAGCGATATCACTACCGTTGCACCGGCTCTCTGCTTAGGCGTGTGGTACCACCTTGGACTGCACATGTCTCCGTACTCGGTTTCACCACAGAGTGCCGTGAGCTACTCCGCACCTTCAACGACCGTCTTCTCCGAGTCGGCAGCTCACACGGCCTTACAATCCGTGTGCCGCCCATCCACACCACCGTTCTCGGACATATTCATTGAGTAGACGCCAGCGCATACTATCTCACAGCGGGCAAACGTGCTTTTCGTTGAGCAAAGGAGGACTTAGTTTCACAAAGCTCAAATGGGTCTACGAAGCCGCATATACATCTTCCTTCTTAGCTTCTTGGTCCGTTTTTCAAGGTGCTGTCCATACTACATTAAGACTTTTTTCACTTACGCCCTCCTATCATATTGCGGTAGCACCCTTATTCGCCTGCGTGAAAACCGCATAGAAATTGAAACCAGAATTCTCTTTCGACCATCTAACGGCAAAAGCAGAACAAAGTGGTTCAATCCCCCATTTTCAACACAAATGCACTGAGGCGATTATGAATCATTTCTATAATGAGCAGGCTCCAAATCGGACATCCACTGCGAGACAAACGCGTCTTCGTATTGCAAGAAGCCGCTCAATCAGCACCACAGACGCATTTCTCCCGTCTGTGGTAATGACTGAGCGGCTTCTTCACTTCCTTCCTTAACGCAATTTCAAACCTAACGGCAGCCCCTGAGATCTAAGAAACCATGATCGAACTCCGTTTCGGGGAAGTTATGTTCAACAGAAACTCGCCCTGCCCCATCTGCGCTACAGCAGCTTACACGACGTTCGACAAGATCTACAAGCACGGATACTATGCAAGTGGTATCGCCGGTCGGTTTTAGTGCCTCTGGCAGGCACAGCGCTTTATGTGACACCCTTGACCCACTTTTGAAGCGACCACCTCTTTGTTTAAATGTTTGCAAAGAATAAAAGCTCCCGTCAGAATCGTCAATGCCCGAAAACGAAAGTACAAGATTAGATCCTCTCATTGATGACACAAGATTTGCTTGTCACCCATGGAATCGACATTACGGTGATTAGCCCCAAGAATGCCACATATTTTTCCTGTGCAGCAAAAGAGGCAGGCGAAGCTGCCTCAAAGGCAGTAAAAGCGAAGCTAAAAAAATACGCACAACGATGTGAGGCTTACAAAGTTCGTTTGGTTTCGTTCGGGTTCAAAGTTCACAGGGTTCTCGGCCCGGCTAGCAAGGCTTTTGTCGGCGAGCTCGTAGAGTTTTCAAGTAAGTTACGAGGCACAAACCCGGCTCTAGTGTCTATTCGACAAATGGCCACATATGAGACCAAGTCAGTCAACATTCAGTGAAAATTTGATTATTTTGAACAATGTTTTCAGCTGTTTCGAAAACTTTTTCACCTATCGCACTTAAAAAAATTTCACAAAGAAAAGAGACGATGTCTAACAAAAGCTTCGAAAACAGGCTTGTTTCGTACAAAACTCAATGATTTCGAAGAAAACCAATGCGTAAAAATATGCGTATGAAGGGTCCAAATCGTGCATAAAATATTCGTTTTCGCACAATGACATCGGATCAATAGACACTAGAGCACAGCAAGATGCTTCTGCGGCTGGAGCGTACTATACTGCAGTACACAGCTGCAGCTGTAAATCAAGGGCGCCTGTTGCCTGCAGGGGTCTGACTTAGTCGCGGCCCCAATCGCCCGTCCTAAATAAAGTCATCATCGGGTACTGTAGTGCTGTTTCCAGGAGCCATGTAATCGCTCCAATGAGCCAAAAAGACACTTATCAGTTGTCAATAGATGTTG
Source organism: Gracilaria domingensis (assembly GCA_022539475.1). NCBI lineage: Eukaryota > Rhodophyta > Florideophyceae > Gracilariales > Gracilariaceae > Gracilaria > Gracilaria domingensis. Next base: position 16,927 of record VCMS01000081.1, read on the forward strand.
CCATCGCGCACTACGACGTGGTGCGTTCAGTTCTAGTCTACCCGACAGGGCTACATGAAGGTTCTCCGATTCGAAAGGTAGATGCCATCTACCGCGTACGCCAGATTGATCGTATCTTGATATTGTGTTCGTGGGTGGAACGGGACATGTATCTATGCATCCATGGGGAACCTCTTTGCAAAGAGCACACTGCTTTCGATTATTACTTCACTTTTGATTCTATCCTCATGCACTTGAATTCATATTCCTTCAAGCAAGCGAATCGCAATCCATCACCGTTGATACGTATTCTAAACACAGAATTCTAAATGCTGTTTCAGGTACTCCAGAACTCATCAATAGAATATTCATGGCAACAGAAGGGCAATGGCCGTAAAAATATTACCAGTCTCATCATGGTAAACTACAACATATCAGTTCACAGCCATCCTTTTCATTTATTCTTTCTGTCCATCGCTGAGCCCCGAGTACACTGATACGGCGTTAATGGCACATGATACATAAAATTCTTCCTCAGAAAGATCCTCATATTCTTCTGTATCTGCCTGGTCTTGTAACCGTTCCGAATCATGACCAAATGTAAGAACCTCTTTCGCCCACTTTAGTGCATGTGACTTATTCATATCACCAGTGCTCGGAAGCTTCGTTATATTTCGTACCGATTTCGTTCTCTGAACAGAAGAAAAGATCTCCATGGTTAGCATTAATGCGGTAGCGATATGAAAACAAAATAACTGACCTTCAGAGAAACAAATGAAACGGAAAACAAGCTCATGGATAACAGTTCATTACTTTCAACCTCAGCTACCGGTATCTGCGGAAGAAGGTCAAACACTGGCGTGTTCGAAAATTTATTTTTCGCACAGTGGGCTGTAGTTTTGGTTTCTCAAATGCCGAGAAACAACATGCAACCCACGCATCTTTGAAATCCGGTTGACTCTTGGTTGTACTGGTTCGAAACAAGTCCTTCGCAAAGCTCTTTCTCAATTCTTTCTTGGATGTAAAGCGAGGATTTAAAAGGGCATGAGTTTGGAGTTGAAGCGAAGAACGAGGTGAACCGGACGGCGGGTCGGGTTAGTAGACATTTTCTGTTCAAGTTGAGGATAGAGTTAGACGTCTGCTTACCATATTCTTTCTAATGCTTTCATGAGCACGGCTTTGGCCTCTTCCTGCATAGGCTTCAACAGTGATCATGACGGTTTCTTTTCACTTCTTGAGGGAGACAGTAGATGTCAGGAAACTTTTTCCCCCGTCCTTACCAACAGGCTTAACTGCTGCTTGAAGGATAGTCGAGCTATAGAGCATATCGTCATCGCACTCATCGTCATAAGCCATACCGAAAAGACGATCACCTTTGCCGGGATTAATAAATTCGTAGCAACACAGAAAGTGCACGTATTACTTACAGCACAGCATTCGTACGAAGTTATTTATCGAATACTTAATTGGAGGCTGTGAGAGAAAGTCATGGACGATGTTACTTACATATATGTATTCGGCGTATTTAGTTCTCTCGTCGTCTTTCTCAACTTCTGGAATAATCTCTGCATTGCTCGACTGCTTAAATGCCGGAACAATCTTCGCCAAACCTTTTTCAACAACGAATTTCATTTCATTCTTGATCTGCATCATCTCAATTCGAAACTGTCGCCACTGGCTTGCGGTATCAGATTTTGCCTCTTTAAGGGACTGGTTAATATCCGAAAGTGTTTGAATCATCTTTTTTTCTCTCTCATCGCTTTTGGATGATGATGAGGTTATTGCGGTAACAATAAAATTGACATCTCACACTGAGGAACTTAAACGAGACCTCGTCTCACCGGGCATGGAGCCTCATGAATTCTGGAGAAGTATGCGAGGTCGGATTGGTGGCAGTACGCGAAGGGCGGCAGTGGTTTGTTTCGAAGACGTAACTGTAGGTTCGCTTGAGGCTGGAACTGGCGCATGTTTCAGTTCTGCATTCCAGTTCCGGTTACATTCTTCCTAGTTTTCTTTCGTCCAGAGCTATCCCTTCTATTTGGAGAAAGAGAACCTCTGCCCGACATATAATTCCTTTTCACAACAATATCACAAAGTTGCGAACAGAAAGAACAACAATTCGGGTAGAATCACAGTGAATGCAATTAACAGACCAGTTCAATACAGCCGAGACTGAAGGGAACCCGAAAGAAGGACGTTTGTCCATTCGCATCAATCGAGAAGAGGATGTACGGCATTGTCTTCTGTTTCGAACAAGAGAAATCATCAGTCGTTTCAAATCGAAAATGAATTGCCAGAGGGCTCTGACTCCTCTGTACTCTCACCTCGTCTGCGATCTTGGTCGCTCCAGCACATCACCATCCTCTGGTCTGGCCTAATATATTACCGGCAATCCAGCAATACTTATATACTTTTCCCTTCAATCTAGGTACAATGCATCATGTTCAACTTCCCCTGTGAGATAAAGTGATGCGCGATGGGTGTCCGTCGGATGAAAGTTTGGGACATCTATGAGATATGAGTGGGATATCTTCTGCGCATCCAGGATATCCAGATGATATGCCGTGGTACGCCGTAGGATGCGTCTAATTGATGTCCTTTACATGTCCTTTGGATTTAAAAGAACAATTCCAAAGATATTCATATGATGCACGAAGATATGTCCAATGGATGTCCGGAAATCCAGAGTGAATCATTCGAACATCACAAAACCCAATGGACATCTCTTCGTACATCATATGCGTGTCAGGAGGTTATCATTTGGATATAGTTCATGCATCATCTGAGCATCATCGACGTGTAACATCTGGACATCTTAAGGAGATCAAATGAACATCTTCAGGTTTCGTAGTTCTAATATAGGTCATCTGGGGGATATCATCTGGACATCAATTCACCTCTCTGGGTTCCGAACATGTTTTCGACTGTTTGGAAGCAGGTTGAACATGCTATGGCATTTGGCAGTGTCTCATCAAAGAAAGAGGGAAGAAACAGATACCGTCAAAGACATCGGTTCTAATAATATCTCTGCGACAGAAGAACTTGACATGGAGATTCAAAAAGATGAAGACGCAATTTGCGGTGCGACGAGTCGAAGTGATTCCGATCGAAATACAGCACTCCCTTCATATAATGGGGGAGACCCTTCCGGTCGAAACTGTGAACAATGAGAGCCGAGTCCACACATTCAATGTTTGGAAAGATCTGATAAGGAAGAAGTGTACAGCTTCTTTGAGAACTATGGTGACGAGCCTATTCCGGAGTTTTGCAGGATATCTTCACTTGAGCCACGATTTGAGAACCTAACTACATCATCCAAGATTCTCCTGGAACACTGTACGTCATGCCAAATGACTCTTGTGGAAAGTGTGAAAGAGTACAACATGATACAAATCATTGAGTCCCAACATCCATCGTCGACTCCGAACCCTGTTAAGGACTTTTTCACCCCTGAAACCTTTAGCTCTTACTTAGATCGGGTTCGAAAGCTGAAAGACTTCAATGAAGAATGAAGAAAAGTGCTCATCAACTCACGCTTTGGTATGAACACTACTGGAGTGTTTCGATCGACAATGGATCTTATGCTGAGTGGATTCAGAGCCGCTGGTGGTTTGCAAAGCTTGTAAAAGTTCACGTACCGCTACCAAAGTCGCGAAAGAATTTTTTCTAATCCGTGGGACCCCAACATCATGAAACAATTTTTGACAGCCGAAGCAGGTCGAAAGTCTCTTATGGTAACCATAGACATATATGGTGATGGCTCCGTTCTTTCAAACTCTGGAAATCAGAGTGACAACGCTTTGCGCGTCCGGTTCTGCGCCTCGAAAGGGATCTCAGCGCAATGGTAAGAGGTTGGGCTGGCTCCCTGCGTATATTAAAAGTACAAAGAGCAGAGCAAGACAGAGTTAGGAGCTGAACTGCTGCAGATATTTCAGAGGTTCTTGTTTATGTCGTTCAGGGCTGTAATGAAAGCTTCCGCAGTAGGCATTGTGCTAGAAGGAGAACTTTTGTAGCCGCGGGTGACAATGATTGTTGCTGACCAACCGCAGGAACGAGCCTTCTTTTGCCTTAAAAAAGCTGACAGTCTTGCAGACTGTACCTTGTGTGACGTGATGTCTCGAGTACTGAGGGCCAAGTCAATCCTGACGAACACTTCTTTTGCGCGTGATACTCCTGGACCATATCAAGGAACAGAATTCTTCACATTGACCTCCTCAGCGAGCCAAGGAGCTGATAATCCACTGGTTCAGAGCATCATGGATGTGGAAATGAACGCTTGCAGTTGCAAGCTACGACACATGTCGTAGACAGTTAAATCTCAATTGACGATGGCTAAGTATAAACAGAGTGGACGGAAAAGTATTCGAGGTCTCTCGAAGGACGAAAGAACGAACGTTCTGGAAGCTAGAGATTATCTACAGTCCGTCAGTGCACACGAATTCTCCCCAGCGCTTGCTTGCTTCCGAAGTTTGGGATCCGATCCGTATCTCTTGTACCCATTCGTGGGTTTTGACTCGCTGCATGTAATGGATCGGGGCATATTTCGTATCATTCGTGATAAAAGCGGTGAAGTTCTAGGTGCATATCGCCATTGTAGGTTTTCTGCTGCTCAAACGGTCTCCATTGCTAGTCAGAGACTAAAAGATATGTCAAGGGCGACAAAATTAGCCTCAATGTCTCCTTTCCTTGTTACCCCTCACGACCGGATAGCAGGTATGTCAGACCGTCATCGATGACGACGTCGATATCGACGAGAATACTGGCCATTCCTGTGGTATGCATTGATGGAAATTGCGAAGTTCAGAACTTCAGACGAAGATTCGATTGTGCAAGCGGCTTTGCAGAAGGCCAATTTGCAAACAAAGTTTAATGGCAATCAATATATCTGCAGATAATGCTCGCCAGAGTGAGAAAGATTTTTCCAAACTGCAGTCTCTTTGCTTCGACCTTGGAAAAAACCTTTGGAAAGAACTTGGAGTTAGACCAAGCACGAAGACACATTGGGTGATGAGACACATTTCAACACACTTGGAGAGCTTCGGATGCTTAACACGAGGTTCCACTAATTTGAATGAACCAATGCGCAAAGTAAGAAAGAAAGCATACAAATCATCCGAGCGCAGACGTTGGCAGATTACGTCTCAAATTTTGGCTGCAAGAGCTTTGGTTTCCAACACAGCGATTGAAACAGAAGTGTCACAACTGCTTCTATCGCGAGGTGAGCCCGATTCTGAAACGAGCATTACGAAAAAGGACACTACTTCACTTGAAGTAAGAGAGAACAAGTTGGATAGCAGTTTCAATCTGGCTGACAAAGTGAGCGTCGAAATATTTTCATGCGTTTCCTGCGAAGATGTGTGTACGCTCACTCAGTGACAAAAGGCTTTTGTTACTCGCTATGGTACGTTCTGGGAACCAGAGAAAACGCACAAAACATCATTTTTGCACCATTTGTGCCACAAAACCAAAGTTCATGAGCTTCTCAACGGCTTTCGTTAACAGTTTACGGTTCTGGATTTGAAGGTCTACTTATCAAGGTATGAATCAAACAATATCATTTTCTCCGAACCCAATTTCTCCTGCAATCAAAGTAAGTTTTTGCAAGTTCTTCGTCACCTGCGTAGTAACGCTGAAGCACGTTCTTAACCAGATAGTCCTTCCGATTCCTCTCTTATGCAGAAGGAAAGCTCTGAAGATCCATCCATGTCGAAGTTCCTCCCTTCAACTTATCCGCAAAGGTACTTGTTATCACCTGTGAGACAGTAATATTTCTTTTCAGTAACGTAAACAAATCATGCTTTTCACTCGACGATAAAAGCTTGGCTTTCCTTCGGCCTGGTTCTGATGCCTCAAAAGAAACACGTGATACTTCGCAATTCGAAATGAGGACGGTACCGAAAAGAACTGCGTCAAAACCTTTTTGCATTCATTCCAAGCTACCTCCGCAGATGTAATTACTGCGTTACGAACAGAGCTATCGTCAATCACTGTCATCATTTCTGCAGGAGTTTTGACTTCTCTTTCTTTTAGTCATCGCTTGAAGAGACCGAAGGCACAATCACAAACGCTTTTTGTATGGCCGGCGACTAATAAGTGAAGCGTAATATTCCTTTCTTTCCGGCTAATACCCTCTAAGCAAGATAATGAAGCATAAATTTGTTCTTGTTCAGTCCAGAACAGTTATCCGTATGAAGGTTCAGCTCCTTGACTCCCGATTGATTTTCCCTGTTCCCCTCGATGCAGTGGTGAAGCATAGAACCAACTTCATTTCTGGTCTTACTGCCTGGCCGATGTCCCTCAGTTAGTCCGTAAACGTTTGTCCTCCCCAAATTGCTAACATGAACACCGAAAATATCGAACTTCGGACCAGAAACAAAGTGCAACTACCCCGGCTGACGTATTAGATGTAAGAGTAAAACTTTCTCGGCGAAGTCGAATACTAGATGTAGGGATTTCACAGTGATCTTTGACTCCTTTTGCTGACTTTTGTAGTATTTGAACTCTATAAACGCTTCACTCCGGTGGTTCTCCAGAGCACCACGTAACGCTTCCCGTGTGCAAACATCGTTTGTGTTTTCCAGTGTGTTCCGTAGCTTCCTACATGTGTCACAAAAATCACTACCTTTCTTCATTATTCGAAGTGTAGGGTAGAAACATTTCCAAACTTTGCGAAATGAGCCCTTCGTTAAAAGCAGTTCTCGGCTAAACAATACAACATGCACCTCTTCGAAATAGGCTTCCATAATTTCCTTCCATCTCGAGACATACACGTCAAACACAGCACGGATTGTTGTAGAACTCGGTAGTAGAAGGATTGGACTTTCCTCGGCTGAACCTAGGCCGGATGGGCTAGACATGCTGTGAACTTCCGCATATCTGCGGAGAAAAAAGAGGCTAGCCATTGTCTGCGGAGAAAGGCAACCCTTTCTTCGACTTCTTTCGTTGCAGATTGTTAATGTAAAGGAATCACTATTCACCACCTCGGATGCAAACGAAGTTATTGTGCGCGAATGTAGCTGCTTTATAGCAGAAAACGCGTTGAGACACAACCCGACTCCACGTAGGGCATATCGTGTCGTAGTTCTTCGATTTAGCTGTCTGCCGTCTGTTTTTGCGGCTATGGATGCGGTTGATGGAGGCTGACATGAATTCAATCGAAAATCCTGGAGGTGCTGCTAAAGATAATAAGATGCACTTGACAGTGGTCGTTCTTTCCCGCTCGGCCATTGCTGCAAAAGCTGAGAACAAGACGAACGCTGCCGTGGAATCCGCACTGCGAATCACCGCTGCATTCTGACATGTACTGCGCGGGGTGAGTGAGCCCGTAATGCTCATTGTGTTGATCAATATGTATGCTATCCGAGCTAGACCGGTCTAATGCAGGCAGTAATTGAATACAGCCGCCTTCTTTGTCTCCTCCGTCATCATCACTGCCATTTTTAGTCATAGTGGGTTGTCTTTGGCAATCTTCAAGGTTGCGTTCGTGAATGGATTCGATCTCGCATAAGAGATGGGTGATGTCCATTGCAAAGAGACTGCACTCCGAGCTGGTGGCCGCAATGTGGACCACAAATCTTCTGGAGAAATCTTTTTTGCAGTATCTTCGTAACCGTTCGGAGTTATTTTTGGAGCTTTTAGTCAGGTTTGAAATGTTTTTTATATATTGAACGGATGGGTACGTCTATTTTGAAGAACATCGGTGTCTGGAGAAAGCCCTTGAGAAGAGCTTTCGAGTGGTGTGCGTAACTCTTGGTACACGAAAAGTACCATAACGAGTATTTAAAGTGAAACACAACAGAGATGCGGAAGAGATAACCGGCCAACTTCAGTATGCCGAGTGGGAGTTCGATGTCATGGATTAAATGAAAGAACTCAAAATTCGAGTTCAATTCGATCACCTTCACAAAGAAGAAAATTCCCGTGAGACAATCGTCGCAGGGAATGATGTTACAGGAAAGTATCGTCGCGATTTTGTTGTGTATATAAATAATGCGGGACGGAAAATAGGGGTTGTGCAAGCCATGTTTGGACTCCGTAAAAGTCCCAATATTCGTATTGCACTGGTGAAAAGGCTTGAAGAAACTGCGGCGGAAAAAGTAATCAGAATATATGCCGCCTCTATGGCCATAAGATATATGGATACAAACAAGCGAATAGCTGAGATGTAGAGCTGGACGCGAGATCGTTCTACGTCATTGCCAAACAGGTCATGCTTGTCGATTATTTATACTAGTTTTGCAAACAATATGGTCTATCCTTTGGGGTGCAACAAATTGTTGACCTCCCAGACGAAAGAAAGAAACGCCACTTCTTCGATGATCCGGCATTTAAGTGTTTTTCGTTTCCTGAAGCACAATGACAGTGCACTCCAGATTTCCGTTCTGTCCTCAAAAAGGTTCGTGGGGACTAACTGCTCTCAAGGAATCACAAGAGACGAACATGAAACAAAACTTTGCTTTTCATGAGAAGAGCATAGACAGTAGAATCGCTTAACCAGTAGCCAACTGGGATACGAATGACATCAGACTTCTCGATCTTCTGAAGGAAAAGCCTCGAGGAATCATTGGAGAAGAATCACGAAAGCAGCGCGCTGGCACAGGTCGCTGAGCATGGACTCCACGGATATAGACGACTGTCAGCGTATACTTAGACGTAAATGAGCCCTGAGGGGACCGTGCCAATCGGCCTGCGGCGGAAATTAGTGCGTTCTAGTCGCCGAGGTGTGTGGCCTGGGTAACTCTCCGGCATGGGTGGGTTGAGCTGCAGTTATTTCCAGAGCTTGCGTCTCTGCTATAAATTTTTGGCAGAACCGTTGGAGCGGAGGCGCACTGATCCTTGTTCTTATCGATATGAAAGGTCCTCAATGATCGATGGAGCACCACAGGTGCGCCCTCAGTGGCTCCGCGAGCTGCAACGGCTCAGCCAGCTGCAGCGGCTCCGCCAGCTGCAGCGACTCCACAAGCAGCAGCGGCTCTGCCTGCTGCAGCGGCAGCGCCGTACAACCTAGGTGAGCTGGGCGGTTTCCGCAAACTGACCGAAGCTAACGCAGCGGTTGAGAGAATTAGGGCGTGCGGCGCAATGTGAAGCAGACCACGTGAGCTTAAACGCCTGTATACCATCCACATAGCATAGCTGTATGAGCAAAAGTGTCATATACAAACCATGGTAGCATTACCGGACCAGCAAGAAGCACAGATTGGACCTACTCTATACCGAAAACTGTTCTTCATAGTCACAGACTAATCCGCTCTTATTTATCTGGTAAAAGCTGTATTCTTTACCCAATTACCTCGAAGCGATCTCTATCTTCTAGAAGAAGTGTACGGCACTAATTCAAAGGAAAGGCGCGCGCAAATGATGGTACACACTTGTGTAAAGCGCACCACACCCACAGAGAGAATGACTCATCTCTTTCCACTCTTTTACAGACCGCACCGTCACAATGGTGACGCCGTTGATGAGGTGACAAAATCTCAAGCACAAGCGTACGCCGAATTCGATCGAAGCCATAACGGGAAACCGCGAAAAAGCAATAACTCTCATCAACGAGCGCAAGCCGATTCGAACCATTGCCCGACTCAGCACTCTGTCACGCTGTGTTTTCGTTTTGCTAGTTAGCAGTCCAAAAATGCTAGTTTCGAAATGCTAGTTTTTCATATGTTAAATTGCACTTTCTGTAGATTCCATTCGGAGGAAAAGCTAGAGAGAACTACGACTAATGAATGATTCTGAGTTATGCTAAAGTATGCTATGTTTTTGATACTAGACATCTGAAACTAGCAATTATGAAAGATTTCAGAACCGTACTTCCAGTCTTCCACTTTTGCTAGTGCTCTAGGTGGGTAGGCCCATTGGCGTGGTTCACCAACGGACTACGTAGGACGCCTAGAGAAAGGACCAGTCTGTACCGAACGCAGCCAGCCTCCGAGAATACTACGGCTGGAACATTTATTTGCCGCAGTACCCCCTGAGCACCCGTAAAATTGCGATTGGTGCTGCCACCACTACCCTCATTCTCGAATGGCTCTGCTCTTCGGCATTCAAACTGAACATCGATTAAACCAAATCCGCGCGAAATTGTTTCTTGCCTCTGTGTAGATACGTATAAACTGCGATGTGAAACGACAAATGTGCTCTGCGTAGCTCTACTCAGCTCTACGTTGTACCCTACAACCTGCTTTCCCACCCCCCGTAGGGTGGCGGGCTTCCCAGATGCGACGTGTTGAGACCGCGGTCTGGACCGCGGTCATCCGAGTTCATAGCAGAGATCATGGCCATGATCCCGGCTATGAACGCAGCTGACCGCAGTCCAAACCGCGGTCTGAACACGTCGCATCCGGCCACCACAGGAGGGTACCAGGGGGGAATCGTGAGGGTTGATCATGCTGTGTGGTATGCATCTAAGCCTTCTACACCGTCTCTAACCGCTTGTGACACTCTTTCAAAGTGATGCAAATGTTCACGCGAGACTTTCCCCGTGCTGCACTACAAATCTGCGATATGAACTTGTGCGACACTTCAACCGACAGCGAAGCCTTAACCGTGTTCAAACCGAGCGGGTGCGGCGTTTGCGGTCGTGATCAGAGCATTATACGACTACCGGTTTATTCCGCATTCAACCTTTATAGGTGTTTGACGAAGCTATATTCAAACACGCTATATAATGGAGCCAAGAGAATTGCGGAACGGACAGATGAGACGCTCCCAAAAGCCGCGGAAAGTTCGCAGCCCCATGGCGCCGCATCTTTGAATTGCGAAGAAGACCACAGAAGGAGGGAAGAAGAGTAGTGAGGAAGCACAGAATCCGGAGACGAGTATGAGCTCTAACCTGGGGAAAGCGAAACCAGCACCAGGGTACAAAGTGACGCTTCTTATCGCGGAGAATGGAGGGGACAAGGTCCCAATTGGCACGGCTGATTTGGTGGCCATCGAGTCTGCCGGCGACGGCAAAGAATATAGAAGATAAATGCATGGTCACACACTGGAAGGGAAGCCGGAAGAGGATATAGTCGGTATATGGCGAGCTGATGCATCGAAGGAGCTTCATACACCGTACCCGTATCCCTTTAAGTGTACGGATGAAGACTCCGTTCCGAAGACCGTTGCAGACTTAAACAAGATGGGTTTCTACGCTTGGGACTTGAACTTCATGGCTTTGGGTGAGACCGTTCAGAGCTCCACGCCGCAGGTGCCCAGTAAGAAATCAGGGCACACCAATGCGACGTCCACGACAGGAGGGAAACGAGTGCGTATGGCGGAAACACCGAAACCCCCGCGTACACCGAGTGGGAAGCGTTTGCCACCTCAGGCAGCCCAGGCCAGAACACTAGGCAAACAACAGAAGAACAGAGAAAGGAAGGAAGTACCGCCCCCAGCGCATGGGCCTGTGCCTAAAACTCCATCTAAGCAAGACCAGGATGGTACAAAAGTAGGAACTGCACAATTGGCCACAACTCCAGAGAGTGCGGTCTCTGCCTTACGGAAGCAACCAACGATGAATGTGCAGTCTGGGTCGTCCAGGAATAGCACTGCTGAAGCGATTGCAATGGCTGGGAGTCGCAGTGGAGCTAGGATGGAAGTTGTGGATGCGGATGAAGTGGATGATGATAACGTTGTCTTGGTGAAGGAGAGCTTGGCTGAAAACGTTAATGAACTATTCGACGAACCTGATTAATTACCTTCCGATGACGTGGATGTGAGTCTGGCCTGGCTCACGTTCACCCTGGACCATTATGAGTACGATTCCGTGAAGGTCGACATCGACCTAATCGAAATCCCGGACGCAACTGTGAGAGCGACAGTTCGGGAGCGTGTTGAAGCTCTGAAGGCGGAGATTCGAAGGAAAGGGGTTCTTCAGGCCCTTGGAACGATGAGTGTTGCTATTTTGATCACGGGTAAGTCTGAGAAGGAGATGGTGGAGGGTAATCGCGTGAAAGTTACGTGTATCCTCATAGATGGGGCTCATCGTCTTGTGGCACTCAAGGAACTATGTGAGGAGGATGCAAAGATATGGAAACTGTGTAAAGGACTTACCGTTTCCTTATGGAGGAGAAAGGATGGACAAAAGATGAAAACGAGGAAGCTTCTCAGCCTGGGTAATGCTTTGAACGATGGACTGAAGCAGGCCCGACTTATGAACTTCGCTAACAAGGTTCATTCCATTGTATCCTTTATAAACGCGATGGTTGAAGAGGAGAAGAAACTGTTGAACAACATGACAAGGACCGCTGTAGCGGGTGCCTTAAGTGTATGCGGAATCATAGGTCAGTACCATATCAGGCATCTATCGAGGTTTGCGGAGATGGGTTTGAAGGTAGCCAAGAGTCCTCGATTGCTGAAGCATTTGGAAAGTGTGTTTCGGGAGTATAATTAAATTGGTATTACATGTATCTCCAGTCATGCGTTTTTTATGTGGATGAGGACACAACCGATTTCACCCTGGACGCCCTGGCAGCATATTTTGCGAGGAGACGAGAGTCCAAACTGAAGGTCCGCTTTGAAGACTACGAAAGTATTTCTTTATATGCTGTAGGTCTCTAAATGAGCTGGCCATTGAAGTATCGAAAACAAAGAGACTCTCTCTGAAGGAAGTGTACGAGATGCAGATTGAAGTCACTAGGTTTGAGAAACTCAGCCTTCGTGAGTATCTTGCGACACAGGCCGCACGCCTGGGAACTGCTGCAAGAAAGAAGCTTTGGGGCGGGAAGATTTCGAGAGGGGTGGCTTATGCTTGTGAAAAGCTGAAGAAATCCGTAGGGGTGGATTTTAATTCGACGGTGGGGCACTCTGCTACGACGGGAGGGGGAAAGACGACCACGCCTACGACCCAAGTCACTAAAACCGATACTCGGGCGTCGCGTTCTAAACTTGTTAAGGCGAAGAATGCCGTGGCAGACGTTCAGGAAGTGGGAAGCGACGTGCTTTTATTGAAGCCAAGTGGTGCGGAGTTGAGAAGGAGCACCAGAAGAAGCCGTCGACGAAGGAAGATGATGAGCGATAACAAACCCAGGGCTCAAAAGAAGGCGAAAGTAAGCGAAGTGCCCCAAGGTGAAACATTCGTCATCAATCATCTGCGTAAGCTCGGAGGGAAAGCGGTCAGAAGCTTCCTCAAAGCTCATCAAATCTCCTTCAGCAGCGAAACGGACTCTGACTCAGCGCTGAATGTTGAGACGCGGGGAGACAACACGGATTCTTTCGACGACACAGTCCCGGAAATTCTACCCCCGGGGCTGAAGAAAGCAGACGAAGAACCTTAGGAGGGGGGTGATTCGTGGTTGAAATTGTTGAAACCAGTTCCTACCAAGTGGCCTGCTGGAGTGGACGGGATTAAGTCGGTATATCCGTGGATGGATGCGATTCATCTCCGGAAGGAGCACCGAGGGCATTTGCTCGAGCCGAAGGACTTTAAAGAAGTACATTATACTGTGTTTTGGAATGCTGCGTATCAGGGTCAGAAAGTTCTCAACCAGGCGGTAGGAGAAGGGGAGGTTAATGATAGGACCCTATGGGCAGAGGCATTGAAGAACGATTCCGTCGCGTATATGTATTTTGTGAACAAGAAGGCTGAGCTTCGGGAGAGGGGTTTCTGTATTCTGGAAGGATTTGCTTGTGACGAAGACCTTTTGAAGATGGCTGAAAGTCCCAGCAGGCTCATCGATGGGGATGTAAGCGTCGAGTTATTGGACTTCTTCAAAAAAAAGTTTCGAAGAAGCCCCAGACCTCAGGGTACCGGAGAATCGAACTACATGGATTTCTATAATCAACGCGGACAATGGGAGGTATATGACGACGAGAAGAGTTATAGTGGACGAGCTGGAGAATAGAGCGGAGATGCATTTGCTTGTGAAGAAGAGGGCGTTGTTAGATGCTCGGCTTGGTCAGATATGTGCGGCGTTGGGGCTACAAGACAACAAGAAACCGAATGAGAGAATGTATACACCGAAGACCGGAGGGAGGATCTTATGTACCGGAGTGGCTTGCCAACGACAGCAACTTCATACCGACTTCGAGACCTTGACAAACGAAGACAAGCTGGAGGGGAAGAACCCGGGGTACTTTGTGATGGTCTCCTGAACTGTGTCGTTCCCACTTTGGATATGTGAAGGATCCCAAAGTCATTTGCTGTAACAGCAAATGCATTTGAAGGGTTGGCACGAGGAATGGTTGTGAGAAAGTTCTTTGTCCCACCTATATCTGTGCTTATGAGGGGGGATGTATTTCATGCCGGTGCGGGCACTAAAGATGGAATATTTCCGGAAAACCCAATGTTACGCTACCATATGTATATGGTACCAAAGAAGTACAGTTTTCCGGATGCCGTTCATCTGAATCACAATTTTCGACCGACTTTTGTGGAAGAAGACGACCTCATGGGAATGAAGGACAACACAGGTGGTCCTGCGGTGGACATAGAATTGGTGGAGGATGGGGAGGGCGAGGACGAAGAGGATGAGTTGATGGTTAAGGAAAGAGACAGCGACGATAAGGACGAAAACTATGAAGCGCAGAGGATTAAGAAAGAGACAGAGGATGGGGAGGAGAACTGAACGAGCCATGAATTTATGATTTTATGATATTGCAGTTAACGAGTGGATATCCGGAGATGTCGTCAGCATGTTTTGTTGTTGTTGAAGATATTGATTGTTGTTTTGCGTAAAACCCTATGTCACAACTGCTATATATATGTTTATATGTTTCCACAAAGGGACTTCATTAAGAAAGAGTTAAATGTTTTTTCTTTATCTATGTACTACTAATAAATATCGTAGTTAGTGTCTAAATTATTTCTCCGATAGAGGCCGAATCTGGGTTCTAGGATGCTCTCCGAGTGCACACAAGTACCTCTGGAGGTTGACCCGTGGTTCGTGCTTGACGATACCCGCACACACAAGAAGTGCAACGAATAGGGTGTTTGTAAGAAGAGGGGGGATGCCTCTGTACATACGAAAGGCTGATGGTTCTAGCAACTCAGAAAGCGTGTGGGCGAAGAATACTGGGACCACTCTGTTCAAAAACATTCTGATGGAGAGAAATACATCATGTAAAAAGAGAGCCCTTCTGAAGGAGTGTAGGACACAACGGATGTAGAGACAGAGCCTTTCCCATTGAGTTCCTACGCGGTGCGAGAGCGGTACAATGTTGTTAAAGTGGTTGCCTGTAGAGTAGAAGATAGAGAGTGCGTTCACGACGATAGTGAACATCCCGAATAGAAATCCACCTGGAAAAAACGCTATAGAGGCTGTTCTAACAGAGTCAATAAGATTGGAGGGGGATGGACGTAGTTGATAGGTGACAAAGATGGAGAGATTGAGAGCGAAAAGGCCACGGACCGCTATACCCAAGGATTTATTCCTCAATATGGAGGAGGTGCTCGTCATGTGCGAAGGAATCATCGGTCCGAGAGCTAGGGTACCGTATCTTGCGGCATGTAGGGAAAGGGCGAGGTCGAAGAGAGTAATGTGTAACATGGTTCCCAGAATGCTATAGAGAATGGTGAAACCTAGCTGAGCATGGCGAGAGGAGCGCTTGAATAGAAGCGCTTGGGCCAAGACGGGCTTGATGATACCGTAAAGCGCGCCTATGGCTACCGTTAACAATGAAGCAAATAACAGCATTGAAGGTGGCGAAAGAATGCTGAGAGGATTCCGAGAGTAGAATCTTGACTGATATATATAATTTGAAAGCTCTGGGAGAGTTCGAATAGCGTGAGTAAAGGGTGGGTGCTCCAGAATACTTTCGTGACGGAGTGTGTCATGTAGTATTTCATAGAGCTCATTGAGCTCATTCTGCAGTGCGGGAGTGATGAGAGTTTGCACCCCACGAATGTGAGCTTCTTCAGCATCGAGGTCGTACTGTAACTGAAGGCAGTTGTTGAAAGTGATGTACGTTGCATGTGGGAGAGCATCCAGCTGGATACGTACAGAACGCAATCGATTGTTTAGCGGGATTTCCGGTACTTGGTGTGTATTGCGAAAGACCATTGCGGAACAGTTTCGTTTTCGAATTCGTACCAAAGGAGAGAAAAGGGGGCTTTGGATGGTTGTAGAGATGCGGTACATTTATTTGTAAGAACGTGGACTGTTTGTGAGTTACAATACATAGGAAAACAGCTCTACTATTACGCTCCTTTAAAAGTGGAAGCTACTAACATGTAGAGAACATGGTTTTCATAAACGATTGATTAGACTGGTTGCTTTTATACCTTACTATGAGACGAAAAATTGTTATAAGTAAAGAATAAAGTACATGGATGATGAAGAGTTGGTAATATGAAGAGGGAGAGAAGGTTGAAAACTGGGGGATTGGGCTAGAATTTATGAAATTATTCTTGAGAAACAACTTGGTTCACAGGGATAAGAACGAGTGCTAGGCAGTGGTGGTGAAAGCGCGTACATAAATGACAGGGTTTTCGCGCCGTGATAAGTTCACGGAGTGCCTACGCACGAATAGAGTTTCGTCATCTCCCGTTTCGGATCCCTTCCGTTTCGGATCCCTTCCGTTTCCGTTCCCCTCCGTTCCCGTTCAATTCGGTTCCCTCCCTTTCCGTTTCCTTTCTGTTCTTCCGGCCGATACGTTCCCGCTCATTAAAATCTGATCATGAGCGACAAGTCTCATTCGAACGTGAAGTGGCCGTGGGATCCCAGCGATGGGGAGTGGTCGCATAAGAAGATTAAGAGGATTTTTGCGGAGGAAGATGAAGGGCAGGACAAGGATGAGCTGGACTGGTGGTCGATGGCGATGTTGGGGTGCGCAGGGGCGATGGGGACCCGCATTGGTGAGGACGTGCGTCGATTGACGAAGAAGGTCACAGGATTTGTTGCTAGGGAGGTAAGGGGATTGAAGGATGGGCAGAAAAACTTGATGGGTCGAGTGCAGGAGCTAGAGGGGAAGCTGAAGGAACTCAGTGAGAAGCGGGAGGATGTACGTCAAGTCCGAGGTACTCCGGTGACTCCTGCACTGAGGATTGTGAACGAGGTCGGGGTCGGGGTCGGGGTCGATGGGGCTAGTGTGGATGCAGATGAGGATGCGAGGGACTTTTTGCCGGCTACGGGGAGCCTGGGTGAGGATGAAATTGTTGCGGGCAACGAAGGAAAAAAGAGGGGCCGAAAGAGGAAGTACGAGGAGAAGAGACGAATTGTGGTGAGAAAACTAGAGGTGGAGGAGGATGAAGTGAGGCCGAAGGTTGGAAAGGAGAAGATGGAGAAGATGGAGAAAAAGAAGAAGACTAGGTTTGGGTTCAGGTGTGTTCCGAAGCCGGTGTGGAAGGGAAGCAGCGTTGTGGGATATCAAGAGAAGTGGAGCTGGGAGGATGTGGAGGAAGAGGAAAATGAGGAGGAAGGGGGCGATGATGTGGCCAAAGGGTTTGGGCCGTTGTCTTTCGCAGATGCGGAGATAGATGAGGGTTGTAGCTGTGGACTCTTGTAAGTAGAATGCAACTTGAAGTGGTATGGGGGTGGCGAGATGCATGCGCGCGGTTCCATAAGATGAATGTTGTACTAGGTAGTTGTAGTAATGATGACTCTTCTACAATATTTGCAGAAAATTAGCGAACGTAAATATGGCGGCACAGGTGGACATCACATAATATCCTCAGACGAAGACAAATAATACGTCTGGTACTTTCATTTCTTGAACATATACTAGCAATCGTGGCGTACGTCAACTGTTCTGCATTGAATGGAGAAAAAGCCCTAGTACATGAAAGCGTAGTATACGAAAAATTGAAATTAATTGCTTGCACAAAGCCCTATACGCAAGTTTTGCAGATGTTTTGACTAATTTCGTCTGATAATCGTGTTCTAGTGCACCTAACTCGCAAAACGGGAACACAGACGTACATGTGGCCTAAGAAAGCGAAAGCTGCGAACATAGAGGTCATCATAGGTCCTGCTAATACGTCGCACTTCTTGCAAGCCTGCGACCAATCGATTAATAAGCGGTACAAAGAGGTAGTGCGGGGCACATATGACTTACTGAATAAGAAAGCTTTCTTCGATTTCGGAGAATACGGTATCAAGTTCGAGCTTGGTACGGCAGGATACCGGGCACTTACGAAAAGGGTTGTGCAGGAGGCATTTGACAAAGTAGCAATGTGGCCGATGGATTAGGCCTTTTTAATTAAGACGTTTTGACCCTTGTTTTGGTCTTAAGGACTACATTGACATACAACAGTTTTTAATTAAGGAGCTGAATCTTTCCTTTATTTTGAAATAAAGACAAGATTAACCGAGAGAAACGAACGGCTCCGGTAGAACTGTATGAACTCTTCTTACATCCAATGATCTTCTTTGGCGTCAAACCCTTTCTGACAACTTCCAACAGATCTGGGAAGCATTCCAACATTCCACCAACATGGCCGATAATGCATCTCAAAATGAAGATCCTGGATCAGAGGCGTCATCACTATCTCCTCAACAGAGTCATAAACCCTCAAAGACTTTGGTTTCGTCTTCTAGTCCTTCAAACCGTGTCAACTCACATCCACAGCAATCTTCATGCAAAACGCAATCGAAACGATTCGTAATGAACAAGATTGAAAAAACCTGGATCTTTCGTCAATTGATTATGCTAAAAGCTCCTATCCAGAAGATGAAAACACTGGAGAAGACATGCTTAGCAGTTGCCAAGAGTGCGCACATGAGACATGTTACAGACGATCAAATTGTTTCTGAAACTAATGAGTATGGAGTAGCATGACGAAGACCGTATATGGCGCGGATAACTGCAGAAAACGTTATGCATGTTGCAAGAAATATCAACAACATGGTAAAGAAAGTACAAGTAGCGAAGCCTTGTGATGAAGACGACAAAGGTCCAATAGCAGCCGCGAAAGCAAAAGAAGGGGACGCCCGACATGTTTTGGATCAAGCTGTTCTTGATTATCGCCATGAGGCAAACAAGAAGTCGCTTACTACTGGCGATGACTCAGCGACGGCACTCAAGAAGGTGCAGGAATCGTGTGCCCAGAAGCTGAAGCGGAGTCGAGAGCGACGAGCAGAATTCGGAGATAACAGAAAGAAACGGAAGGCGTTACGCGAGGCTCGGGAGAAGCGGAGAGCTGCGGCTGATGCTCAAAGTATTCGAGCGCAGACCAGAATTAGCAAACGATGCTACTGCTAGTGCTGCTCTGCAGAGGAGACAGAGCGAGCAATTCGGTAATATTGTTGGGCTATATTCACAGAGCCAGGACCTCATCGCTCCGGAGCACGAAACGCCACTTCCACGGCCATTATCCACAGAGCCGCTCAATGATGCCTCGTTTTTGGAACAGTCAGAGACTGGTAATCGTGACATTTCTCCCACCGCTCCGAGTCTTGGTTCAGAGACAAGTGCAGGTGGGACATGTGTTTCTGGGGACGCGGTAGAGAAGAATACAGGACCAAATTGCACTGCAGATGAGGAATGAGGTGTCTCAGAAAATAATTTATGTGTTTAGGGGTGCAAAGTCCTTCGCTCGGTCGCCTCGGCTCCCTCAGTGTGGACTTTCCGCTCGCCCCGCCTCTTGAAAGCACCTATTATAGCTCCGCTACTATGATTCCGATTCTCTATCGTGTGCTTCTAGCTTCTCCACCTACATTTCTCTTGTGATTAAAGCGTAGCCCGCTCTTCTAAACATCAAATCGCAGGGCATCGCCGCTGTTTCGTAAGCTATTGGAAACAAAGCTTTCTCAAACGGCCAGCGTCCTAAGAATATGCGGTATCTGTTGTTGATATATCCTATGCCACATTCATTTACCATCCGCTGCGTGCTAACGTACCGATTATATGACGATCGGTGCATCCATGATGTACCCTCGTTTTGTTTAAAGGTCACAACAAGCCTCCCATCCCCTCCAAAGCCCATGTCCGCCGTTCCGTGTTGTCCGTTTTCTAGAAACTCCGTGGGACGACAGTATACATTTGAGTTCGTGTATAGATTACGATCGTTTTCTGCGCCTTTGTTGCTGATCTCGAGCATAATAAACCTTCCGTTGAGATCACAGTAAACTAGAATTCACCAAGCATGTGTTTTCCTGTATCCATCATATGCTTGTTGTTGCTCGTGTGGATCTTTTGGTCTCCATCTCTTGTTTTTCTTCCCGTCTACGAAAAAGACGCACTTTGGAAACCCTAGAATTAATCCCTCCATATTGCTTCGTTTTTCGTTATTTGGCCAAGATATGAGCGTAGGCGTTACATATTTTAACGTTCTGTATAATGCATACAGTCGGTGTCGAAAGTAGTATGACACTGTACCGAAAGATATACCGTATATATGACCATAGCGTTTGACTTCAATTCCACCTTCGTTGGAGCCACGGAGAACATCGAGCAGGAGAAATAAGATTTCCTCAGAAGACAATCGTCTCTTATGAGGGAGTTTTTCCGAGGCTACGTTTTCGCTTCTTACTTTGAAGGGCTCTTTAAGTTTTGATTCACACGGAGAATAGAGTGCATCAAAGTCATAAGTATCCATATGAACTGTTTTACGGAACAGTTGTACGTCGGGATCGTCTAAACGTATGCATTTGTAAACGTGAGTTGGTACGCGTCGTGCATACATCGATTTTTATCCGTTGAACGGATTTCCGCTTCCAGAACCAGCCTCATCATCATCACATTCGTCTTCCATGCACAAGGCTTGGACATATCTGCTTCGTTCAGCACTCAAAGACAGCCCTTGAGCTATGAGCATGTCAGTGTGCGCGGTCGTTTGCCATAACTGTAGTAACATAAATAACGGCAGTGGTATGGACGGATTGCTCATGTTGCTTTGCGCAATCCTGCGACAGCAAAAGATATCTTCAGTGATGTTTTCTTGATCGAGCACAAGAATGCTGCTCAAGAATTCACCTTATTTCAAATTCAAGAGTGCTCTGGAAACAGTGGTTTATTTCATAAAGACAGAATCCTTACTTAAAAAGGTTTATTACCAGTTTCTCACTTGGGCCGAATAAATGTGGGGATTCACTGCACCTACCAACCTGAATAGCAGTTACAATTACCAACGCATTGAGAACAAAAACAAGTGGAACGACGTTATGACCGTCATTAACAAAAGAATAGACATGTACTACAAGATGGTCTTAGTGCGTGAACTGCTGAACCAAAATAAAGACCGCATTGCAGACGTATTGTTACGTCATACCACAACGAAGAAGGCCATTTGGAAGAACTCATGTTAGCAAGTGGATAGTACGACAGTTCAGCGGGGAGCACAGCCGTACATGCGACGCATAGAGAAGTGATTAAGAAGCGAGAAGAACAAGAACAGAAGGAAAGGGAAGAAAAGCGTTCTAAGGCCCAGCGTAAAAAAGAGGCCGCAGGGAAACGCGAACTTGAAGCGGAACGCAAGGCGGGCCTCGGCGTCGAGCGCCAGTAGAAATTGAACGAGAAAGCAAAACTTCGTGCCGAGTCAGCGCGTCTTCGCGAGAAGCAGATGCAAGAGAAAGAAAGGTGCAGAGCTGTTTTAGCCATTGAGCGTTAACGGAAGGGAATGCGCGCGAGAGGAAGTCATCAGAGCGTCAACAAAAGGAGCAGAAGACAAAAACGTCTCTGTCATGCACGCCAGGTATTGTTAACGTACCCTCAGGTGCCTTTTTGAGTGTTTCACATAGCAATAAAGAGGCGAGTTAGGCCTCGGTTGTCAGGAGAATTGCAAAGCGGCGAAGAAGAGCGATAAAGGCGTAGATGTTGTCACCATAAACGAAGAGGAAAGAGCCTTTGCCTGCAGTCTTTTGACAGTGCAAAACCTTCTGCGAGAAGTGTTAGAGACTCATTATGTCGGATTGGTCGAGTCTGTTGGGGACCAGAGCGCTATGGAGAACAAAGAGTGGGCGTGTTGGAGGTTGGCCCGGAACACAGAGTAAGTTCCAGATTGCCTTTTTTTGGGCAGAAGAGCGGTTTTGGGGCCGGTGAAGAGATAGCTCCGTAGCTTTTACATCGTAGAAACCTAGCACTTCATACTTGAGTGTACGTTATGTACAGTCCGCGAAATTCCAATAGCAGTAGCTCTAATATCTGCTCCGCAGACGTCCCTTGACCCAACAGTTCTTGCAAGACCACCCAAGCCGCTTTTGATAGCCTTCCTGCCATGCACAAAAGCATGCTGGCACTCAAAAAGTAGCTGGCGTTGTCATAGTATATTAATACACTACGGAGCTCAATAAAAATCGGGCGAAAAGACAAAGCTCACAAGACATTCTTTATTAGCTCACACAGTAGTCTTTGTACTTAGTGGCGTCTCTTTTCTTATCAATGACAGCAAGAAACCTGCGCTTGATGCTGTTGTACAGCGTAGCAAGTAGTCACTCGCTATTGACGCCCAAGCTTCCACAACAACAGCCTTTAATTCTTGAACGTTCTCATAGATCTTATGACCTCTATAAACCTGACGTACGAGAGAACCCTACATATTCTCAATTATATTGAGATCTAAAGACCTGGCATGCCACCAAAGTGTCCTTATATGGCGCGTAGAGAGCCAGTTACAACTAAACGCGCAGCTATGAATTGGTGGGATATCTTGTTGAAATATAAATGGATGCGATTGTCGAAAAGTGTCAGTTACTAAGAGCAAAAAACCAAGCCTCAATGTGTTACAGTACTTCTTAGAGTTTTGCTAATAATCCAAAAACACAATATTGGAGGCACTGTAAAACGAAATCGCACCCTAATCTATCACTGAGCGACCCCAATTTTGAAAAATGGAGAAACAACAGGGCCTTTTCTGTAAATTGTGCCAGTACTTAGCCAAAATATCAGGGCCGTCTAAGTTGAACTTCCTTTTGTCTGAAGATATAACGCAAACCTAGATTAGATCGTCTTTGGTGACCTAACGAAAAGCGCTGAGAAGCCTGAGTTCTTAATGTGTTAAGGGTATTTCGGGAATCTATGTGTAGTTAAAATATTGCGGATGAGACTGTGTACAAGATATCTGCTGGACGTGGCAGACAGTAATGGGTTAGTTAGGTCGCTCACCTAATTAAGAAGCGCTATAATTATTTGTTGAACGCAGTCAGATCAGTAGCGTTTTGGCGCGTGTTGATATTTACTTTGTATTGGTAAGTCTAAACTGATTTTTGAGTAATTTTTTTGGTTTCATAAAGCAAGTTATAGTCAGAATGGAATGCTATAGTTTGTCTTCATTGAAAGAAATTGCCTCAAGAGCTTGGGATAATGCCAGGATTTGGCATTGATTAGGAGCGCTAAGGTTCTCCTTTTTTGTCGTTGCTGGGATGCAAAATATAGAACAAAGCTGCTTGCATAAGTGGAACAGCTTTGTGATCCATGAGAGACTACAAATGGTTTTATATTTATGTTTATTTGGCGCCAATTATGGTGGGATGGTGTTCGTATTTGTTGAAACTGAGCAGTCGCTTTTGGCGCCATCGTGATGTTAATGACACCAACGTTGCGTGTGGGAGCCCATTTCAATTTGGTTTACACACAAGCCTTCACGGAGTGAGGTCCTTTACTGTGATGCTACGAAAGGTTCGAGAAGGAAACAGAGACTGAGCTATGCTGTTTTCTGTGCTTGGTGTTATTCGATTTTCGCGGACTGTACACTAGTAGTGTACCAGAGCTATGATTGGGCGAGATTTGTTTTTAAATTTAGGCACGCATATAGCGGCTACCTGCGTTTAATGAAAAGGTGTTCCACATTTCCCAGGTCTGGAAGGTAGAACGCCGTTCCCGGGAGCACAGGCTAACTGCTGGCAATATAAATCGAAAAAGTTTTTTTTAAACTTCACTATTTTCGTATTGAAGACGGCCTATCTTCATCTAATTTTCTCTAATTCTTACGAAACTAACTTCGTTCGAAAGCGCTCACTCTTGGCTTTATGCAACCAGACTTTGAACGGCGTTCGTTGAATATTTGAAGAGATAGGCTAACATAAGCGCACCTCTTCAAACGCTCTCAAGAAGAGCGAAAAATATAAATGGTAACTAGTGTCATGCACGCGCGGCAGAACACCGAACCTCAAACATTTATTCAAAAAGAAAGTCTAAAAAAGATCATGTTCTTCTCGTACATTGAGGATAAACGTACGAGAAGAGCATTCAAAGCGTTATCGTCTTCAAGCGCACTTCGTTAAGTGAGACGCTACGCCATAACCTCAAACTAGTTGGCAATGAACTAATTCTGCAGCTGAACGATCTGGCCAAGCGGAGATTCGCTAAGAGCGATAACAGGCGTTTGCAGACGGCGACGTTCCCTACGGCTCAGACCGGTGGCTCTAAGATGCTCACAAAGCGTTGCGCGTCTTGGAGCCAGATCGACGAGAAGACGCAGTTTAGCGGCTTTCTCTGTGTAACGAACGTTAGCAGCCCGGCGCTGCAAAGCTTCTCACACAGCCAAAACTGGACGCAGTCGTCGCTTTTCGCTCTAACTCTGCTTCTTATGAGGCGTTTCGACTCTGTTTTGTTTCATTAGGAAGCTGATTGACGCTGCTTTCACATATGTGAAGGTGACGAAAACCTATTGAGAACCTCCAGCGCAGCAAGCGTTGTGCGGGAAGGTTTTGGCTCCGAGATGGCCACGCTCATGAAAATCTGTCGCCATTGTGCCGTTTATGAAACGTCGATTAATATATTTTGGGACGATTAATATAGCAAGCAGTTACTATGCCGATGATGATGATGATGATCATCATCAACCTCTATATTTCTATCTACGCGATATGCGTCCGTCCGCCGTCGGCGCTCCCGTGTTCGGGATCAAGCGCGAGCGCGAAGAAGCGGACAATCTCCTTCTACAACTACTCCACTCGTGTTTATGGTCAAACAATGTTGTCTACCCACCCTCCCTCTCCTGGGCGAAGAAACCAGTCAAGAAGGCACAGGGGACTGTCCCCTTGCCTTTTTGTACTGGTTTCTTTACTATCTTCTCTTAGAGAAGATACTATGGCCCTTTGTTGGCTTTTTGCTTCTCAAAATTCACCGACTGTGTCATCATCAAATCAGGTCAAATTCAAAACGGTCTTAGACCGATTCGTCCTACCCAACAAGCCTCTCATCATCGACCTCTGTCATGTAAACTTGAGATAAATCGTCCGTCTTCAGAACTCTTGTGACCTCCAGTTGCGTCCCAGGGGCAAGTATGTACTCTTCCTCCGACTTGTGTGCAGACAAATCCATGATAGGTACGGCAGTTTTTGATTTTATGATGAAGAAAGTGCCGCCGCCAGCAAAAAATTGGGCAACGTCCTTGTTAGAAGAACAACTCGAAACGCCCCACCAAGTTACGACTTTTCCCTCAGAGTAAGAACTCGTGAGATCCTTTGAAATGCCCCGATAAAGCTCGCTAATATCTCTTGCCCGCGGAAGTTTGTCATGCCCTAGCAAGAACAGCAAAAGGTACGAATAGTAACATTGAACTTTCTTCCTATCCGCATTTCTCAGTGCTCGGTTCAATCTTGAATACAAAGCATTTCCAGTATACAAGTAGATGGCTGCTCTTTCATCCTGGCTTAGTGTTGACTCTGTCTTCCTTGCTTTCACTATGTTCAAAGAAAGCTGTGCTGCAGAAGAAAGGCCTACAGGAGCACATGCTTCTATAATGCTCGTCAGCTGTGTGTTTCGCACACCAGTAATCGGCTCAAGAATTGCTCCCAATTCCAATCCGTTTTGTATTCGCTCCAGGAACATTTTGTGCAACTCCTTAGTATTCGAAATGAACTCCCCGAATGCTCCAGATGTAGCTCCTACGCTAGTAAGCCAATCTTCCGTGGGCAGCCAGTCGACAGCTTTCATTCCAAGGGCCGTCATATGCTTGTTAACTTCTACAAAATGAGGGGACCTGTCACAGAACTTATCACCCTGAGCTGCAGGGTTAAACCAATCGATATGTTTTACTGGCACTTCACAGAAGTTCTCCAATATGCGGCAAATGCGTTTCTTCATTCTTTTCGCAGCAGAACCCCACCAAAGAAAGAGCAGTGCTCGCCGATTATCATTTTGTTCTAGACCTGCCTTAGCTTCGACAATTTCCCGGATTATTCGCTCGATAACAGGACGCCAGAACTTTTCATGTTCAGTAGCTGAGAAGGGACCACCTGTTGTAAGCGAAGCATTTAACAACAGAATTCCTTGAGCAAGCATTGCCTGAAACCAATGCGGTGGGGATACGACATGCTTTTCTGCAATCAGAGAACGAAGCTGACTCGCTGTTGTTTTCTTCTCTACGCCGTACTTTTCCATGGCTGCTGCCTTAACAATACAACGCATTGAAGCAGTGCTACCAAACTTGCTGCTCTTCCAATCATCAAAAGCGGCGTCAAACATGGCCACGCCAGTAGCAGACTCTAGTCGCGGATACTAGATAGCACGGAAGGGGCGCATTAGTGAAAACAAAACAGAATATGTTAGACATCCCTAAACATTTCTTACGCAGCACAAGAAGAGGAACGTACTGGATTCTGACCGAAGATAATGACGCGCCATTCGACTGGAGGAAGAGGCTTGATGGCTTGGAAGGTGAGCTCTCGTACTGGGATGATAGCAGGATTTCTATCACGTCCGATGAAAAGTTCTGGGGCCGGTAAATTTGAGATGAATGGTGCGAGAATCGGCTCCCACACGTGGGCACACCCACCACCGAAAAGACTATCCAACGCAAGGGTGGCGGATTTCTTCTTTTTTGATGGGGGTTCGGTGCTTATCTCCGAGTGTTGGCGAATCTGACGCAGCTTCCCGGTAGTCAAATTGCGCTGCGTCAGCGACATTACGTTGACTTCATAGGAATAATAGCCCGACTTCACGTGATACACGGTGCGCTTGGAGTTGTTTTGGACGGCTTTAAGCTGGAGCAGAGAAAGTTTTTCACATGCTTTTGCGGTGTATGGATGCCATCCAGCGGGCTTTCCGTGCTCAGGTATCGGCAAGAGGTACTGCCAGACCATTGTAAAGTAATGTCACTGTGGAAATCGAGCAACTGGAGGCGAAGAAGAGATGTGAAGTGACTAGGTTGCTCATAGTTGGTCATGCTTCAGGGAAGCTTTTGCAGTTATTAGAACAAGGACAAGGAAGAGCACGGTGAGATGAAGAAGCCAAAGCCTGATGGGTCCGGAGGATGGCAACGAGTCGGTCAAAATTTTGCACGGAAGGACCAACATGATTGAGCCGCCGAGTCTCACATCTGCTAGGGCAGGCCATGGCTGGTGGTTGCTGTTGAGGTGTGCAGTGGTGACAGATGCGGTGACAGATGTGACGCTGTGTTCTGCATTACAGAAATCAACGATCTTGGGTTTTCTATGGCCATGTACATATCATACAGTGTTGGTCACGTGGTTGGAAAGCATGATTGATCTGTGCAGAAGATCTGGTTCGGATTAAGTTCAGCAGTCAACGTGCATTTCTTTCCTTTTGCGCCCGTCGGGTGTCTGCCTCGTCGCAAACGAAATCCGAAGGGAGGGAGAAAGTTTGTTGGCCGTTTCTGAATATCTCCAGTATACAACTAGAACCTGCAAGGCATGTTTCTGACGCCCACAACCCGCTGGAGAAGAATGGCAAGATGTTAACCTCTGTCGCAAAAGTGTTTACCTGAGTAATATGTGTGCTGCTACATATGACCTAGGTGCACAACATAGGTCGAATTTGAGCAAGGCGAGCCTGAAAAATATCTTGCACTTCAAATCTGACTGGCTAAACTCGCATTGGGACTAAATGCTACATCTTCTTCTTCTTTAATGCGGACAACATCCTCTAATTTCTAGGATGTAGTAAAACTATCCTTACAGAAAGTTTTCTCTCGTCAGGAAGGCCAACAATCTATGTGGGTGTTGTCTAATCAAGTCGGGAAGAGTAAAGTTTTGACGCTAAGCTACCGGTGGAAGTGTTTCTCGACGTGTGGCATTTGTCAAGGGACAGCGCAGGACTACGTGGTCTGCATCCCGTTTGACGTTCGTGCCGCATGTGCACCGTTCAGTTCTACCATTAAGATATGATGCGACTGGATGAAGACCTGCAACATGTCCAGTGTAGAGCTGTGCCAGTGTCACTTCTGCCTTTCGCATGCATTGCTCATTCGCAAACAAATCTGGAGCTTCTGCAAGGAGTGGTTTCTTCTTCACTTTGTTCACTATTTGCGCCTTCGCATCCAGGAAATCGATCTTCACCTCTATCTGTTCCATTATTTATAGCTGAAGGCCAGCTTTTGCAGCAGAATCCACACGCTCGTTTCGTATTATCCCGCAGTGGCCGGGAATCCAAACGACATATACTTTGCATCGTCGGCTGATAGAGTGAAGTAATCTTGCCAGTTTTTGGAGGTAGTAAGATTGCTTCCGCAAGCTTCCTTGCAAAGCGAGGACAATCGACTGAGAGTCGGTGAAGATTCGTAAAATTCCTTCGAAGTGTTCGGGAATTTGTTCTAGTGCGGCAAGCATTGCAAGGATTTCAGTGGTGTAGGAGCACACGTTGACCCCTGCGGCGATGGCTTGCTGTTTCATCAGTGTACCATCTGCCCCCCATATTTCAAAGGCTGCTGAGCCAACTGTGGTGGTAGTGAGGAATCGAATTTCAAGATGGCCTCCTTCATCATCGGTTACCCTGTTGCACTCTGTGCTCAGCTGGTACGCTACATAAGACGAACGAGTGTTACTCGCTAGCCCCCGCTCGGTAGCTTCCAGGATTTATGATACGTTCCTCGCACAGTCGATGAAGACGGACAGGATTCGGTAGCTGTCGTGGAGAAGGAGATGCAAGGAGAGTGCGGCGGGTAAAGCATAGGTAATGGTAGATAGACTTGTTGTGGAAGAGGTAGGCTTTCTGTTGGTGAAGGGGCGGATTTGCGGGTTTGCGGATGTTGACAGGTTGTTAAATATCAGTGGCACTAGATGGGTGGACGAGGGGGCGGTAGCAAGGGTGTCAAAGAAGACTCTCGGCGGGCAGGGGTGAGAGACGCAGAGGGCGTGGTATGCGGTGAGCGGCGCGGAGGGAGATTAGATGGAGACTTTCAAGGGAGGATCGCATGGTTGTGGCCCACAGTGGGGGGCACAAGTGTATTTCGCGAATTCAGACCCTAATTATCTTACAGTTGGTACGAGCAGTGCTCGCCGAGCACGCGCAGAAGGAAGGAAACAAGAGAAGGTAACTTATAGAAGGCCAGCCTTCAAGGACTCGCCAGGGACTTCGCGAGCTGCACGTTTGGAAAAACCAGGACCTTTTTGTTCCCATGCCATCGTGGCAAATCGCGAGGAGCTGCTCGCCGCCACGCAGCATGCACGAGCCTTAGAAGGGCGCACGGATTGGCCATGGCAATGGAAATCCCTGAGCAGTTGTCCGAGAAGTAGCGTCGTGTGGTTACAGGCATTAGCAAGAATCGGTCGAGAACGTTTTATAAGAATTTCTTCGGTTGATCATCACACGTGATGTGTAGATACTTCTGATGAACACCGTGTCCAGAATTCCCAGCGATGCACTTACTGGTGGTCATGACGAAGGTAGTATAGCTTGATCTTCGTTGGAAATCGTTGCACCGTAAGACCCTCATTTTTGAGAGGCCGGAGGGATTCTTTCAAAGACATTTAGTGATATCTTCTTTGACGTGAGTTTCTCTGGCGTGCTACTTCGTATGTGTTCACGCATGTTCACTGCGTACATGAAATGAAATGCAGGTAGTATCAATGAGCGTCGAGCGAGAGTTCAACGCCTCGCAAGGAACGCTGCAAGTTGTTGGTGGAGATTCTTTTCCACAATGGATTAGTATGATCTTCTTGGTTGCAGCGGCCATTCTTCAGTTGAAGATAAATAATGTCTGGGCTGCATCTCGGATTTTGCGCAAACTCAGAAATCCGCTGAGGAAGGGTGTTGGCAGCAACCTGAGTGGGACAGGTGTAGAAGAACGGTTTGCCGAATTGGTCTTGACTTTCGGCAAGGGACGGAATAACAGATACAGCAGAATGCTTCATGGGCTCTTCAACTTGTTTCTCATTTCTTCCACTACGTGGTTCTTTTCCGGTATGGACCAGGTTTTCATGGAGTCATATTTGGCTCTTGTACTACCGTTGATGGCAGGATCGTTAGTGGTATTAGGAGCTGGGGTATTGAAATGGCACGAGGTGGGTTCTATCTTTTTGTTGTCGTTCGTTTACGGTGGACTACTTCTCGGTTCATCTACAGGCGTGTTTGGTGTATCACCAATGCTGCGAAGGATCGCATATTGGATTGATATTGCGGTCATCGTGATTTCTTTTCTCGATTTGCTCTTTGGCATGTACAGCGACTATCATGGGTCTCATACGGATTTGTTCTGCACGGCACAGGCAATTTGGATGGGCGACAGAAACGAAAGGCAGAACGCGAGATTCATCCAAATGAGGAACCTCACGTGTGACATTAAGTCTGGTAAAGGACCTGGCAAAGTTATCCGGATATGGAACGTTACCAGGAGAAGATTTGTAATCGATGTACTCTTGTATTTGTTGCAGTGCGTTGCCGCAGTTGTACTGACTCAAGATGATGCCCAGTTTCTTAGTATTGCCAAACTTGTAGGCCTGGAGGTTTTTGAATTGATATCGGTTTCCATGATATTCGTGAACGAGAACTTGGTTGAACCAACTTTGTACGTGACCTTAATGGAGCGCGCCCTTGACTATGATGAAAATCCAAAGAGGCAGTTTTTCCCACCTAACTCTAGTGGATGTTGCGAAAGATGCCATGCGGTTGATGGTGGAAGACGAGTCAGGACAGTTAGCTGCAACACGTAATGACTTGAGGTCATTTTATACGCTGCGGATTTGCATTGGATTGCTTCTCGGCCCCCGGAGCTACAGTACTGTCACAACTCAAGTACTGAAACAGTGCAAGAACTTATATGACAATGGCACTCAAAAGTTTTAGTTCAGGTTTTCCCGTCTTCGAATTAATATGGGAATAAAGATACTAGAGATGTAGTTTCTATACCGGACTCATGCGACCCGCCTTCACGTGGAGAGTCTGTCCTCCTTCGGGAAGCAAAACGGATCTGGGGTCGTGTTTCCAACGGAGGCCGGAATCTTTTCAGTCATCATAATCCCCATAGGAGGGCGCCACATTTTCCGTCGCTTGTCAGATAAACAAGAAATCATTAAAAATCTGCAGAAATCATTGGCAACGGTGTTGTTTTATTGCGCAATGCTTCTGAGAAACAGACGCGACGTCGGCGACAACACGCCCGTCAACATTCCACAGCCTATTGATAGATCACTCAACTCCACGAAACTAGCCGAAGATACCGCCCTCGATCTCGCCTGTTGTCGCAGAACTCCCCTCACAGCGACTTGCGTACGCGCCATGGCTGAGAAACTGACGCGTATCGCCATCGTCAATGGCGAACGATGCAAGCCAAAAAGATGCTCTCTGGAGTGTAAGAAGAGTTGCCCCGTTGTGCGCATGGGCAAAATAGGATGTATTGAAGTTACTTCCAAGAGCAAGATTTCAGTCATATCAGAGATTCTGTGCGTGGGTTGTGGTATTTGCGTGAAGAAGTGCCCTTTCGACGCCATTCAGATCATTAACCTTCCCAAAGAACTTGAGAAGGAGACAGTCCATCGCTTCGGACCCAACTCGTTCAAACTGCATCGTCTCCCTGTCCCTAGACCTGGTCAGGTTCTTGGTTTAGTCGGTACCAATGGTATCGGAAAAAGCACTGCTCTGCGAGTGCTGTCGGGCAAACTCAAACCCAATCTTGGTGCTTGGAATGCTCCACCGGACTGGACAGATATTCTAAGTCACTTTCGCGGTAGTGAGCTGCAAAACTACTTTACCAAGGTACTCGAAGACGATATCAAAGCTGTATTCAAACCGCAATATGTCGATGCTATTGCAAAAGCAGTCAAGGGTCGTGTCAAGGAAATGCTTGCGAGAAAGGATGAGCGCAACGTGATGGACAAAATCGCAGAAGAATTGCAGCTTACCGAATTGCTCGATCGCGAAATCAATGTCCTTAGCGGCGGAGAGCTGCAGCGCTTCGCGTTGGGTATGGTAGCCGTGCAGCAAGCTGAAGTGTATATGATTGATGAACCCAGCTCGTACCTTGACGTTCGCCAGCGACTGAAGGCCGCCAAACTTATCCGAGATCTGCTAACTGATAAGAGCAAGACATATGTTATTGTGGTCGAACACGATCTTGCCGTGCTTGACTATCTCTCTGACTTCGTATGCTGTCTATACGGCAAACCTGGAGCTTATGGCGTCGTAACGCTTCCGTTCTCGGTCAGAGAGGGTATTAACATTTTCTTAGCTGGCTTTGTACCGACCGAAAACCTTAGATTCAGGGATACAGCGCTGCAGTTCCGACTTGCCGAGACTGCTGACGACGAGGAGGAAGTTGAACATCATCACTTGTATAGCTATCCAGATATGAGCAGGACATTGGGATCATTTAAGCTCAATATTGAATCTGGATCGTTTACAGACTCCGAAATTGTTGTCATGCTTGGAGAAAACGGAACTGGTAAAACTACATTCATTCGAATGCTTGCTGGTCGTCTGGAACCTGACGGAAAGCAGGTCGAAGTGCCCGAGATGAACGTTAGCTACAAACCCCAGAAGATTTCCCCCAAGTTTGATGGTACCGTGCGGCAGCTTCTGTACTCTAAGATTCGTGATGCCTGGCTACATCCACAATTCATGACAGATGTGACAAAGCCTATGAACATGGACCCACTTTTGGATCAGTATGTCAAGCATCTGTCTGGAGGAGAGCTTCAACGAGTAGCTCTCGTAATCGCTCTGGGAAAACCTGCTGATGTTTACCTCATAGATGAGCCCAGTGCTTACCTGGATTCTGAGCAAAGAATCGTGGCTGCAAAGATGATTAAGAGATTCATTTTACATGCAAAGAAGACGGCTTTTGTGGTAGAACATGACTTCATCATGAGTTCCTATCTAGCTGACCGCGTAATTGTGTACGAAGGAACACCAGCGAAGGAATGCACAGCTTGCGCCCCCCAGACCTTGGTATCGGGAATGAACAGGTTCCTTAAGAACCTTGAAATCACATTCAGACGAGACCCCAGCAATTTCCGACCGAGAATTAATAAGCTGGATTCTGTGAAGGATAGAGAACAGAAGTTAGTTGGGCAATATTTCTACGTTGACGTCGCATCCGATGATCGTGATGAAGACTAGTATGATGATTCAACGTCGTGATATTCTTTCCGATGCGTGCCAAAGGATCATAAACCGATGCGAGGCGTGAGTGGCAGCAAACTCTGGAGCGAGAGAGTTGACCTTTGACACTGGCGTCTTCACGTCGTCCATTCGTCAGAATAGCCACAACGTCTTGCGTGTCATACTGTGTCATAGAACAAGGCAATCGATATATACTCCGCTATTAATGTCCAATGTTTGTATATGGTGAGAAACCTGCGTGCAGTATCTGGAGTACCTTGTTAAGAGACGGCAATATATTCAGGGTTTTTTCCCTGGGAAAGTGTGGGGCTTGGGCTGAGGACTCCCACCTTTGATAACGTAGCTACCCTTGATAGTAACTTCAAATCGACAGTCGTGCTACGCTCACTGAGCTGCTTGGTCCTTATAAAGAAAGCGTTAGATTTAAGACTTTCTCTGGATAGCGAAAGCAGTCCGCTACCTTTAAGCACGTTTTCATCCCTTGCCCCTCCTCATTTACACGGAACTGATGGGATTGAAAGAAACTCGAAGCATCCCGGACCGATCTGGTTCCGAAGTACCTTTTCACGCAGTTTCTCACGCAATGTTTTGGCAAGAAGAGGGACAGTAGCAAGCGTCAATGAAAAGCTCTCCAGTTTTATTGCAATCAATGCCATGCTGTATCTCAAGCCGACGCTACTGAAAACTGCGAAGACCAGGTCGTGGATGATGATCTTCATCGCCTCCATCACGATGAAAGACTGCAAAGCAGTGAGCGTACCACTGCGCGTCAAATCGGGAGATGTCCCACCACGAGTTCTTTGACGGAACGACATACAAGCGAAGTCGGTGTGCCCAAGGCGCAGCTAAAGTATGACTGTGACATTGGCAACTTTCTCCTTCGGTGGTGTCACCGCGCAGTCAATTGACATGCGAAGCTCTCAGAAGCAATAAACAATAAGCCATTCGCGCAGTTGCAGGTGCATGCAGACCAGGGCGTGCGATGGGGGACTAGGCCTTAGCCTCGACACCAGTTGATCCGAAACCACCTTCTCCCCTTTCGGTATTGCTCAACTCCTTAACCTCTTCAACACCACCCATACATATCTTCTCAATAATCAACTGGGCAACACGATCGCCCACTTCGACCTTGAATTCTTCATCGCCGAAGTTGAACAAAACAACACCAACCTCGCCACGGTAGTCAGCATCGATGACACCAGCCCCGGTGTCAATAAACTTCTTGACAGCAAGGCCAGAGCGCGGAGCAACACGACCATAGCAGCCTGTCGGCACTGCGATTTTCAAGCCGGTCTTGACGACGGCGCGCCCGCGGGCGGGTATAACAATTTCCTCCGCGGCGGCAAGGTCAAAGCCAGCCGACATGGGAGAGCCGCGCTTCGGAAGAGTGGCCTTCTCATGGATCTTGAGCACCTGGAGGACAGGCTCAGCAGAATTCGAAGCCTCCAGACATTCGCGTTTGGGCGGCGTATCGGTGGGCTTCGGGGAGAGCTCTCGCTTCGCGGGCAGGATGGAGTCGGCAGCGGCTGCTGCAGTCGGGGCGGCGGCGGCGGCGTTGGTAGTGTCCTTCATGGTAGGGAAGATGTGTTGGGGGGAATGTACAGGAGTGTGAGAGGAGCTGGTGAAGGACTGGAAACAGACGTGGCGCGCGGATGGAGAAGCGAACGGTCGCGGGATGCCAAACGAAGGTGAGCGCGCCTTTTATACGGATCACAAGCAATGGCCGCGGATCAAACGCAATGCTCCTTGACTGCTGTTTGGGTTCCCAAATTTGGCGCGAATTTCGCGCGCGCCGCTTACGTAACCGCAATAGGTCCTTGCCAGCAGAGCGGGAGCGCTTTGGGCATCGCAACTTGCTTGGACAAAGCGTTTCAGCGTGATGTCGCTCATCTTCGACGCCTCTTTCGCGCGGATCCACGCGGACGGGAGGAGCGTTTGCTCTGCCTCTCTTCCTCTTCTACGATTTGATCCAGTTGCCGTTCCTTCTGAATCTCCTCCTCTTCGTCAATTTCGTATCGCTGGCTCCGCTTCGATCCCCCAGCCTTGCCCTTTGCACCGCTGTTTCCTTTAGTAGAATGCACCACTCGGTCCGCCAGTGCCGCCAAGCCAGAAAAACCATTGCCTCCACCTTGTGCTCCAGCCATAGCGTCGCCCATCTCGCGACGAGTTTGCTTCTTGCTCTTCTTCGACTGCGACAACCGCACAAAGTTATCTTCCTCAAACTGCTCGCGTTGCTTCTGTTCTTTCATCAACCGTTTTGCAGATCGTGTGTGTAGGTTCTCATTGTCGAACAGCTCTTCTGGGCGTCCTTGAATCGTCGCCAGCATTTCTTGCACTTCCGAGCTGCGAATCGCGCGCGCTTGATGTCGTTCCTTTTGTTTCTGCAAGCGTTCCATGCGTTTTTCATCATCTCCGTCGTAAACTACCTCTGAAAAGCGCGGTGCTCTATACGGCCGTTCCTCGTCGCTGGACCCTGTTTGTTCCTCGTCGTCCAGGACCACAGCGTCGGGGTCCGGGCGATGTCTGTCCGCCTCGTTTTCGTTTGCAGCATTTTGAGACGCAGTCTTGAGTAGAGTGTCGATCTGATATTGCAACTTCTTCTCCAGGGGAGCAGTTTTGGTGAGAATGACCCAGTCTTCTACCAATCGGTCCACCACGGGTTGAACGGGCTTTCCTAGTAGGCGCGCAAGTGCGAATTGGATTAGCGAAGCATTGTAATGCATAAGCGTTGCTGACTTGGCGCGGAGAAGTGATATGCCATTCTCCATTCCGTCTGCATTCTCTGTGACCGATTTGACTTTCTGAACGTGATCCTTAGCATTATCGGCAAGCTCCTGGAGTTTGTTTATCGCTTCCAAGACTTCCATTCTGTTGATCAACTCTCAACAGGCTGACGATAAACGAAGGCAACTAAGAATAAAGCTTGTTCTCTACGATGAGTTTGCAAGCGTTGCAGGGCACAATTCGGACTTGTCTGAACGAACGAACGAGTTTGCTTGAAGTGCACAATTACTCGGCGGCGACCCATAATAATCTTTTCAGGAAGTGAAGGAATAGAATATTCCTCGGAAGTGAATTTTATTGCTACACTGAAAATATTTTTTATCAAACTTGCAGCTCTCATATTATGAAATTCATAATAACCATGTTATAAGTGCAGGTAAATAATGCTTTATGCAACCCTTAAACTTGCGATCTTATCAGGTTTGGTAATAAGGACAGCCTCATTTTAGAATGAGATGGATTCGAGAGATACGACTCCGTGTAGTCTGGAAAGCCAAGTTGAGCTGTTCGTTCATGAGAAGACGCAGAAACTCATCTCATAGTACGTCGCTTGACGGAAAATGACTTTTTGCGGGAGCATCTTCGTTGAATGCATTCATATTATATCAAGCAAGAGTGTGTTAATTGTGAGAAAAGCAGTGTTGTAAAAGCAGAAGAGTTTACAGGCAGGAACCATCGCAAAGAAAAAATCGCTTCCGTAGAAGGAGAGTTCATCCATGGGACGATGTCCCGAGTTTCCTCTGATATCGACATTCAAAGGATGACTTCACAGTGGTGTGGGTAGATAAATCAAAAACAACATGGATTCTGTCTTTTCATTGTCGTTCGCTCGACAGTATCGAAGGTTAGGCCACAGGCCTTCTTTACGATGGACCATAAAATACATTCAGCAGACTGGGAAGACCTTGAGTCAGTTCGAAGGAAACACGTCTTTCTCATTTGAGGGCTCTTTCCGATCTCTTTACCAGGCCATTCGCGTGGTTGCCTGTAGAGAGTCATGGCGTACAAGTCTTCAAACCGCGTAAAGGGCTGCGATCGTGGATGTATGTTTAATGACTTTAGAATCATGAGTCTTTTGGACATGAGAACATGTGCGACAGACTTTCGGAGAGCATTGGGACGAAGCTATTGAAAGGCAGTGGCAAATCATAAGAGCAAAGGGGTATCATGGTGCCGTCACCAAGCTTCATGTATACGCTACGTAGACGGTCTCTGTACTAAACCAGTAAGCGCGCGAAACAAAGATTTGATAAGGCGACGTTCACGAGGCATCGCACATTCAATACCAAGCTTCGAACCAGACAATTGCTATGGTTAACAGAACACTATCCTTCATACTTCACGGTTATCGTTTCCCACCTGCAAACGCAGCAGCAAGAAGTCCACCAACAACCGCAATACCCGAGACGATTGATATTCCAATGACGCCATCCTTAGTGATCTTATCCTCTACAATGTCCATAAGAGAAATGGCTTGCCGGCAGTTTGGAGCAATCTTGAGAAGTTTGTCCAAACATTTTCTGCTCGATACAACATCATCAAGCCTGTAGTAGCCCAGAGCCATATAGTACAAACAGTCGCGATCCGCATATCGATCCTCCAGCAGACCTTGCATCATGATGACGCCCTTTTTTATATTTGCTCGCTAGATAAAAGGAATAAAGTAGAAGCTGAATGTCAGCACATTCGGAACGGCTGTAAACGAGTGCAGATTGCGTAGATGAGGAACTGAAGCTTACCTCTTTTGATCGAATAAGCGCCCATGCGTAGTTGAACTTGGCTGTAGGATTCGGACGCGACTTCATACATTCTTTCATGTAAATCTCTTCAAAGCGCTACGGACATACGCACATTACTCTTGCGTTAGTTACTTGAATCTTGAAAAGAATGAGGTTCGCAAATGGAGCTCACTTACATCAAGTTCCGCGCTGAGATCTACCTCTGCTAAGTCATCGTCTAGCTCCGTTCGTCTCATGGCTGCGCTGGATTGAGGGATAGGCGTTTGCACCGGAGGCAAGTGCTGAGCGGGTTGCTGTGCGGTCGGGGCAGCGGCAGTGGGCGGTGGTGGAGGAGCGCTGCCTCCTACAGTTGGCGGCGGAGGTGGTGTGGGTCTAGACATGGCTGAGATGGTTTGGGGAGGGGAAGAGGTCGATGCGATACTATCACGCCGCGATGCAAATGGTCTCAGACGCTTGGGGTGGTTGCTTTTCGCAACTGCTCTGATTGTTCTGATTGCAGTGGGGAAGGATTCGATTTGCTGATGAGTGGTGGCGGCAAAGAGGAATGCGGCGACGTCGACTTTGGGCGGTTCGGCAACGGCGCTCGGTAAGTGCTGGAAATGGCAGGTGCAGCCAACAATTCGCACCACCTTGGAACCGCGAGCATCCGTGCTGTGCGTTGCAGTTGCGCCGGTCTGTAAATCGTCCACATTGCTTACACCCCAAGTTGATCAAACGCTCGGCAGCGTCGGCGTGGCGTAGCCGAAGTAAAATCCACTGAGTGCGTGTAGCTCACGCCTCTTGTTGAACCATTTTCGATTCTACTTCGTAACTCCCTCCCTCTGCGAAGCATTACTGGGAATCCAGAAGCTCTGCCTATATGTCTAGAGCGCACCGCCACCAATCTCACAGTTTCTGAATGTATCGATTGTCGTGAGTTTTGCAGCATTTTTTCGAGTACCGCCATCGAGTTTGAAGCAATATGGATGTCGATCTTATGATGCTTCAGGAAAGGTGCCGGAAGGACCCTCTTTCGTACAAGGATGATTTCCTTTCTCAGCGGCGCCATTTTGACGCGCTTCTGTCGGCTGCAAGTTTAAATCCGTCTGATCCTAATCCCCGTCTTGCGGAGGTAGCCTCTTTCATGAGCGCTGTAGCACATTGCTACGGCTCCGAAGGGAACAAAATTGCCACAGAAATCACTACCTTTCTTGGTGAATATGGTCAAGCCATGAACCCGGACCTACGACGTTCTTTAGTTCGGTTGTTATGTCTCCTGCGGGCGAGAGGGGCTGCCGACCCCATAGCGGTCATTCCATTATTCTTTCGGCTATTGTCCTGCAATGATAAAGTATTACGACGAATGGTACATGGACACATCGTCTCCGACATCAAGAAGATTCAAAACAGTGGCCACTCCAGTCGCAAACAATTGCAGAGTTTTTTGTTTAACATGGTTCATGATCCCAGCGAGGTTTTGGTGAAGCGAAGCTTACATGTGCTGGTGGATTTGTTCCGAAAACGAATATGGAACGATGCGAAATGCGCCAATATGATTGCTACTGCGTGCTTCCATCCAGCAATATCTGTTTCTATCATTGCTTCGCGGTTCATGCTCAATTCGGAGAGCAAGGAGCGAAGCCAGGATTCCGATGATGAATCGGACGATGAAAGTCCGAATATGCAGCGCACAACGCGAGATGGACACAAGGCTTCGGATATGTGGAAGGCTTATAACATGACGGGGAAGAAGTCCACGAAGCAGAAGAAGAGAATGGAAAGAATCATCAACAGAGCAACTCGAGTAAAAAGTTCAGTGACCTCAAACGCTATATCAGAGAAGAACCCCGGTCATCCGCAGTTAGAAGCCATGATGCTCATCAATGACCCCCAAGAGTTTGCAGAACGGCTATTCAAAGATCTACAAACAAGAAGAAAGAAGGAAAGTTACGAAAACCGACTTATCTTTATCAACTTAATTTCTCGGCTTGTTGGCACCCATGAGCTTATCTTGTTCAATTTCTATCCTTTCTTGCAGAGATATCTTCAACCAGCTCAACCAGAAGTGAATCGGGTGCTGGCATATTTGACTCAAGCATGCCACGAGAAAGTTCCGGCTGATGTGCTGCATCCCATTCTGAGAGGTCTTGCAGATACATTCGTTTCTGAAAGAAGTTCGCCGCCGTCCGTAGCCGCAGGAATAAATTCGATTCGCGCCATCTGCTCTCGAGTTCCGCTCGCTATACTAGACGAAGAAAATGAGTACAAGCCTGAGCATGAACAGGAAGCAGCCTTGTTGGAAGACCTGGTACAATACAAGACGAGCAAGGATAAAGGCATAATGATGGCGGCTCGATCGTTGATTGCGCTGTACAGAGAAGTGCATCCTGGTTTACTGCAGAAGAAGGACAGAGGGCGCGCCGGGGCTGAAGCAGTACAAAAGGGAGATACCGCGCATGCTAGAGCTTACGGGGAGCATTTGTATGCTACAGGAGTGGAGGGAATCGAACTGTTGAACGCGGCAGATTCAGACGAGGACGAAGTCAGTGATTCTGATATGGGCACGGATGAGGGCGCTGATGTGGGAGATGAAAAGAAGAACAGCAAGCTGGATGGCAACGAAGGCAGTGATGCGGATAGTGCGGATCGAGCGCATGCAGACGAAGATCAGGAGTCGGATGCCAACGACGAATGTGAAGCTGATAGCGAAGAGGATAATGAGGAAACAGGGGAAGGAAAGCGACTGGATGCGATGCAGATTCTATCAAACGAGGACTTTGAGAAGATCCGAGTTCGACGCGCTGCCAAGGCGCTGGGGCAAAGTGTCAGAGAGCTAAACACGGGGAGAGTGGTAGATCCCGACGAGATCCAAGGGCCGGTGAAGCGGGAGCGTCTGACGCACGAAGAGCGCATGGAAAGCATTATGAAAGGTCGAGAAGGAAGAGGCAAGTTTGGCAAAAAGAGCGATAAGGGCGGCGGGACAAGTAACAAGCAAAAACTGAAGAAGAAATCAAATGCTATGGTGATTCACAAACGAAGAAAACGAAATAAGCAATTGTCTCGAAGAGATAAACAGATTGCGAAGCGAAGGAAGAAAGATTATCGGTGAGGGGACATGGGTGGAGGACAAAACTGGTTTTGGCGTTCAAGTACTGTAGGAGAGGTGTTGTGGTAAAGATGTTATTCGAAGATTACGTTTGCTAGCTTGGCGTAATTGCGCTTGAGACGATGGGTGATCTCAACCTTGACCGAGTTGATCGCAGCGCCCGAACCAGTCATCTTGAGTGTTGCAGTCGGGACAGCGGAGTCGACGAGGAGATTGGTCAACTCAATTGTGCCGCCCGCGACGTTGAGAAATGGCCTGACTTCATCCAGCGTCTTCTCAATGGCCTCCTCGTTGAGAGGCGGGCCCTCCGGCTCCGCCTGAATGACCTGCTCAATCTCAGGGATCTTCTCGCGCAGGCGACGCTCAAGCCCCATCTGCATGGTCATGGTGCTCGAGGGGCACGAGCCGCAGGCGCCCTCCAACTGGAGCTTGACGGTGGCGCCGTCAATATCGGCAATTGACACGTTGCCGCCGTCCGCCATGAGGTACGGGCGCATCTCGTCCAGCACCTTCTCCACGTTGTCGTGCGTGAGCTCCAGAATGTCCGACGAGTCTGACGGCGAGCTTTCGGTCGGCACCGGCGACACCTTGGGCTGCGCGTCCACCATGACGGGCGCGCGGCGAGCTGGGGCGCGCGCGCGCGCGCGCGCGCGCGCGCGCTCGGCCGGCGCGGACGCGCGTTGCGGCGGCGCGGCGTGCACGAAGGAGCTGGCGGGCAGAGGGGCGACGAAGGTGGTCGGCTGCATTGCTTTGCGCGGCTCTGAGGCGGCGACGGCGGACGACGACCGAAACGGGAGCAGAGAAACAAGGGCGACAACGGGGAGGCCGGGCCCACGTCGATGGCGCGGCGTCGAAGCCTGCAGAGCGAGGTCGCAGCGCAATCCTCTGTTGCGCCGCTGTGTGGCGGGCTACACGCGACACAGAATGGCTCGCGCATGGGCCCCGCGCCCGGCGCGCGGCCGCCGATTGGCGCGCGCGCGCGCGCGTCGCGCGTCGCGCGCCGTTCGTTGCGCGGAAAGCGCCGCCGCCGCGCGCGCGGCGCGGCTACCGGCGCGGCGCGGCGCGGCTACCGACGGCACGCGCGCCGCGAGCGCGCGCGCGGCGCGTGCGCGCGCGCGCGCCGATCACGGCGACGCGTTGATCCGGCGCGCGCGCGGCGAGACGAAACATACAGTGCGGCCCACGTGGGTGCGGCGCCGCCACTTTGGCGCGCGGCGCGCGATGAAGCGCGGCGCGCGGCGTGCCACGCTGGTGCGCGCGCGCGGCTTGCCGTCGCGGCGTGTTATTTGGCGAGTCGCGCCGCTTCCACGCCGCCGGCGCTGTGCCGCGGCGCCCACCGCCGCGCATGGAGCTCAACGCGTCTTCGCCGTCGGCGCGCCGCGACGGCGCGCACGTGCTGGCCGTGGAGAGCGCGCTGGCCGCGCTCGAGAGCGCGCTGCGCCGCGGCACGGCGCCCGACGCGCTCGTGCGCTTTCATCCGCTGGAGAAGTTGGCCGACCTGTACCTGGAGCGCCCCACGGGGCACCGTCTGGATAACATCGATCGCGCGCTGGCGTCGTACACGCTGGCCGCGAGGACCGCCGCGTCCGCGCTGCAGCCGGCCGCCGACCTCAGCCGCGCGCGCCTGTCGGCAAAGGTGGCAAAGTGCTGGTACCTCCGGCTGCAGTATGTCTCGGAGCACTGTGCCGATATGCCGCTTGTGAGGCGCGCGCATCTCAAGGCTGCCGCCGATGCTATTGATATTGCGCTGCAGCGCTACGACGACTGCCACCACTGGGCACGACGAGTACCAGTGCGTGCTCTACAAGCATGCCTTGATATGCAAGGGCTTCATCTACCACGCCATGTGTACCAATATCGACCTCCAAACCTTTTGTGACGTGCAGGCAGACGACGCCGACCTCCAGGAGAAACAGACCCTGTGGCGACGCATGTATGTTAACACTTGCATTCAGTCCTTGGAAAAAGCGCTCTTGCCTCCGGCTTCCAAACACAAACCCACCTCTGCCCATTCCAGCCCGAGCCAAGCAAAGCCCCCGTCTGACAACAAATCTCAAGTCAACTCTAATCCTTCTGTACAACCCTCTTCCCTGCCACCTCATGTCCACGGCGTCACAAAATCGCTCGCAGTTCTCTGCCTCGCTCGGGCGTACGTCGACGCGCCGAACACCGCCTCGGAAAAAGTGTCCACCGTGCTCTCCATGTTGACCGACGTGCACCGCATGTTGGAAGCGGTCGACGTGCAAAAATACCACGACGGTTTCGTTGTCACGGAGCACGATTTGCAACGCATGAAGGAGGATGCAACCTGTCTGCACAAATTGCTCAAGCAGAGTCGTCCTGCTGCCTCCGAAGGTGGTTGTCTCATATCGTAGCGCACGTTTTGCTCATTTTATGTACCAAACGAGTCCCTCTGTGTTCATAGATTCAAACCTCATGCGGGAACCACCGCCATCCGTGCTTCCAAGCGTTGCTCATACTTGTGTCACAAGTTGCAGCTTTCTCATGCTTTCAGCCATCCTCGGTATTTTGTTGTATATCCTTTGTTGGTTGCTTTAGTCGCTTCACTCAACATTTGTACGTTGTCCCATTTACGTTTTATGCCTTCTAGGGCAGCTTGTGGAGCCAAGTGGCTGGCCGTTGTTGGTGGGCTTGTGATGATTTGCTATGATGTACGTGTCTGTTCCAGTTATTGAAAACCGTCATTGCCGCAAAGCAGCGCATGGTGAGGCCATCGTTTGGAATCATATTAGGGTTATCGAACCCAGCCTGCCCCGCCTCTATCTGTAGTGAGCTGGCTAGAGTGCTGCACACGGCGAGACCAGCATTCAATGCCATCGTATCAGACGCTGTGAGAATGAAACGTTCTTCGAAATGCTCATTGTCATGCTCGAGGAAGATGCGCTACGAACGGGACCTGAACCCCTAACGCGCGGGAACTCGAACACCTTTCCGCTTCAACGAATAGTACCCTCATCAGGTTTGCGTCAGATGCAACGTTGAATACAGACCATATCTGTCTTTCTGTTCCATCGGTTTATGTCACGATTACAGCCAAATCATGGGAGCAATGATTGCCTTGGCGTTCCTCTCGAAGTTTTTATCTTCAGCCTAAGTCACATGATGTATAGCAATATAGACTCGTTCTTTGGAACCAAAAAGCATGAGCTTTAGAATCATAAAACATGCGTGGCTCTTAATCGTTTTCGTATAAACTGTGACAACCCATTAAAACTTCATGGCTTCTGATATTTGCTCTGAACATTACTTTTTGTCCAGGCGGAATCATGGTATCGATATCCGCACATGGTTCACCTCGAAAACTATCTTATTTCCAACGCCACTTCCAAACTGAAACCTGATAGGCCTCGATGCGTTCAACTTGTCCACATGGAATTTCTCAAC
The DNA here is from genome assembly GCA_022539475.1 of Gracilaria domingensis. NCBI lineage: Eukaryota > Rhodophyta > Florideophyceae > Gracilariales > Gracilariaceae > Gracilaria > Gracilaria domingensis. Next base: position 61,015 of record VCMS01000081.1, read on the forward strand.
CGGGCTTCTTCGGGGTATCCTACTGAAAGGCAAGAACCCTGAAATTGAAACACGCATTCCCGTCAAGACACATGGCCCATCAACGTGATCATGTCTACAACGCACATCTTCTCTCCAAGATGACATTAGCATTTTCAACCTTCTTGTTCTTGTGAGCAATATCCGAACCTGAATCAAAGAGGAAAACGGCAAGCCTATTTATCTTAGTTCCTGCCTGACTTCATGGATAACGATTACGCTGCCCGCAAAGCGCAGATTGTGTCCTCGTTCAGTTCCACACCGCTCACTACACCTGTACTGGTAGTTACATACTTGCGCTGGAAACTATTGCCATGTGAACGCAACCCAAACGTCTCGATACTTCTGGAACTTGTAGCGCTCCGCTGTTGTTCAACACCCGCCCTACACAGAGAGCTCGTGACTAAAACTTGCAAGAAATGATTAAACGTCTGCAGCATGTGTTCCTAGATCTTTCAGTGGGAGAAAGCATCTCGTAGCTTTTCCTCAGTTTGGGATAAAGGACTGTTGTCCATACTAAAGAAGACGAACAACGCAAATCTAGCAGTAGTATCGGGAGCTTTTTCTGTCTCGTTATCTTGACATCTGCCGCGTTTCCGATGCTATCCACTTAATCAGTGCGGTATCGCCTCTCTACCGCCGTGCCAGAACCACGAAGTGATGAGAATGGAACATTGGAAGCCTCTTGATATGATATGCCACTTTCCAAACTATCTATGGTCCAGGCACGACACGTGCATATGCAGATGATGTGAAGAAGAAGGTGATTTCAACGGCAGATAGACGTTTCGATGGTTGTACACACCGTAAGGAACGAACACTTTCTAGATACCAGGGCTATTGCTTTTGTACTTGATGGCTAAGGTCTCAAGTTGTTGTAGTTAGTGGGGCAGCTCGAAAACTCCCCTTTGCATGTAGTTGACCGATGCGCATGGTAACGACAGAGAGATTCTACTGAAGGAAAGGATACGAGGGCCAGGCCAAGTTATGACGGAAAGGGTGGCACGGATCACGAGTCATGATTCACGACCCTTTCGCCGTGTTTGTCGCTGGCGCAATGCATTCTCGCCTCGAAAACGCATTGCATCTCGCCAACGTTCCCACGTGGCTTAACATCCCTCGCCGCATGCTCGTCTTTCGCCACCACCGCTTCCCACGTCATCCTTCCCCAACCACCCATCGACGAGAGCTAAACGCCTTGCAGCGATCTTTTTCTATCTCTCACACATCGGAAATCAGCCATGGCGGGTGGAATGGGAGTCCGCAAGAACGTTCACATAGAAGAATGGGCAAGCTTTCGTGAAAACTGTGAGCATGTCTTCAAGTTTTCTCGTGCCAATTGGGCACGACTCGCGGTATTCGGATTTGCCGTCCCGATAGGACTATACGTCTGGGTCACAAAGGAAATGGTAAGTGCTCCCTAACTTCCCCTCATCCACATAACTTCTTCTGACAAGCGCTTCCTATATCTCTCGTTGCGATACCGCTCGGTAGTTATGCGAGGGTCATTCAGAGGGGCTTGGTCCTGAGCGTTATGGCTACCAGCGAAAATATATGGGTTTCCCGCCGCAGAAGAGGCAGGAATCATAAACGGAGTTTTGACACTCTTGCTCGTCGTCTCTCTCACATGATCTGTATTACTGATTTTAGTTGCTCATGGCATTGCTCATTTACACCACCATTCTACCGTACCAAGTCCGTGCTTGCACTACGAGCCGAACGGGGCGTTTTCATTTCGATACCCGTCACCAAATCCACATCCTCCAGCAATTTACCCACCTTGGCGCCATCAACTGCAATATCTTCCCGTTCCTCTAATGTGTACCGCTGCTGCAATACTGACAAAAGCTCAGTGGCCGCTTCTGCCACGTTGGCGCGGATCGGTCGCAGTAACACTGCACGAGATGCTGGCTTTGTGATGTAAATCTTCATTCTCTCAATGACCGGTCCCAATTCTTCATTCACAGCTTTTTCAACCTTCTCCCATGTTTCTTTCACCTTGGTAGGATGCGCGAATGACTCTGGATTCGACTTCTGCGTATCGAAAGGTGCGGATGGTGGTGTGGGTGGAACCTCGCCTTCTTCAAGCACTCTATGCGCGGTTCGACTTGCAGGCAGTGCATTGCATTTCGCAAGAAACATTAGAACAGGGTCCAGAATCAACCGCGTAGTCTTCAGAATGAATGACTCACAGGCCCCTCGTACGCGGTGGTCCAGCTCACGTTTCGAGTCGAACACTTTTTCTCGCACCGCGGGTGGAGACGCTAGCGATCTAGCAGATAGTTCCCCACGAATGACTGAGCCAAGCAACGTTCGCAGTTCAAAGAAATCAAGTTCGTGCTCAGTGTAGCTCATGTCCACATCAAACGGGGAAATTTGCTCCCTTGTCATAAGCAGTTGCCAGATTAGAAACAGTTGCGCATGGTCTTCGGCGTTTGGTTTGTCTTGCGCAGTAATGCGCGCGGCGGCAGCACCTACGCTTTGAACACATATCGCGACTGCTTCCTGGGCCACTCCTGCAAACACCTCTCCATCCACGCATCGGTACAACATGGAGAGAAGTCTTAGTGTCTTCTCCACCGGTGGGTACCAAGTAGCATATATTCCAACGCTACGGATGTCAGGCAAGAACGCATCCTTCTCTTGAGACCCAGACTCTGCTCCATTCTCCATATCACCTGCGTCCATTGACTTTTGCAGGGATGTGACAATGGAAGCAGTCGATGAAGATGCTCGTTTGTTATATTCCAGAATGATTTCAGGGTAGTGTAGATGGTGAGGGTTGGGAACGAATCCTCGGATTTCATCGCGCATGTATACCTCGGCGCGATAAATGATACGCTCTTGTGCGTCTGCAATGGCACGAACAGCAGATGGAGCAAATGCCTTTCCGGCAAACCCGCGACGTGGAACTTCATCACCCAGAATCTCTGTCTTCAAAACCTCAATGAGGTAAACCAGGTTATCAAGGTCATCTTCTTGTAGTATGAGTGGCCTCAGCTCTGTATACACGACATCGCACACAACACGAAGCGCCGCATTCAAGATAGGCGTCTCATTTTCCTCCTCGCTGTCAAGCGGAAAGAAATGTTCATATAGCTGGCGCTCCAATTGGCAAACTCGCAAAACATACGCTGACGCTAGTCTTGCCAGAGCGATCATGTTCTTCACATCAGCTAAAGATTTAACGTGGGCGGCAACGGATGAGTCAAGCAAACGCTTCCGTTGTTCAAAAAAGCTTTCTTCGCAGTCTGCATAGAGCCCAAGAGCTGTGTTCCGTGATGAAAACATAGAATTCGCGCTAAACCCAGTCATCCCACTAGATGACGGATTCGAGTACGCGTCTGTTGTGGAAGACGGTCTTCTGGAATAACGGGGAGACAAGTTGAGCTCGCTATGCCGCATAGACGTGCCTGCGCGAGGGCTCGAAGGAGCCGCCTTTGCCCTGGAATGAAGTTCCGTCATCAGCGACTTTATACGAGGGGCGATAGTTCGAAATCGCAAGTATTCTTTCGAAGCATCGGTAAGATCAGCATGCCTAAATCCAGCCCCATTAAGACGATCCTCTCGAAGCTCCTTCGCAACTTGTGTCGTAGTATCTCGGAACACCGTTACCGTATGGTCTCGAATGGAAGTAAACGCACGTCTCTGCAACTCGAGAAAGCGGGCCAGGTACCCATCTGCTTCTGCCACCGCTCCAGTAGAACTGGACGCATAAGCAACGCACTCGTCTAGACGATGAAGCAATTTGACAAAGTCAGGATCTGTTGGTTTGATTGAGTTCTTCCCTCCACCAAATTTCGCCGTCAAGGTCTCGAGTTCCTCAAAGTAGGTGAGTCGCTTTCGAAGGGCGTCCGCAAGTTCACCCAATGTTTTCCTTTCAGACACCATTGCCTCACAATCTGACTTGAATTGAAGAACCACATCCGATACAAACTTGTGACCGCCTTCAACCTTTACGAGGGCAGCTAAGGCATCATCCACCGTTTCTATAAGCCTGAGACAGTCCTTTCGGTCCTCTTTCAGACCGTCTACAAGTGATCGATACTTGTGTTCATTGGCTTCCTCCAGTCTTCGCTCCATCTCGTCGTGCCAAATGTGGAATTCTTCCGCTGTGCTCACTTCTGCCAAACCCTTCAAACCATCCTCTCCCTTGTATGAAAACATCGCATTATCGCCATCATTCTGCTTTGAATCAGCACCCTCATCAGTCGTCGTTACAGGAACTTTTGAAACCGGAGCAAAGGTTGAGCATTGTGATTCGACAAGAGCGCAGAGCTGCAGTTGGTCTTGAGTCAGAGGGGCATTACTTTCCCATAAACGCAGGAATTCACCATGACTCTTCGCTCGAGAGGACGCTTCCATTGCCTTAGAAGCCATAGAAAAAGGCTCAGTCTCGATTGGGCAAGTGATATTGTCGAAACTCAAAAGCTGAACCTACTCCAGGAATAAATTCAATTTTGTATTAGTCGATCTGTTCCCAATCAATGCCTTGTCAAGATCCTCATTCTGGTTCTGAGAAGCTATGCAACCATACCGAAGCTCTTAACTCTGTCTAACAAAGCTGAACTGGTAACTTGATTGTCGATGCAATGATGCAAACCAATAAAGAACAAGAGTGGAGTTGTGGACAGGCACTGCGTCTAGTGCACAGGCACTACGTCTAGTAGACAGAAAAGGAATAATTTTGTTGAATCTAGCTAGAGAGAACGGCTTCATGTGGGCGTGAACGCGCTCGCTGCCAGCGTAGAGCAGTGTAAGGCCAACCCAGCTCGCTGGGCTGCCATCTACAGAGTGACATTTGGGTCGCTACAGAAAACATGTCATGTTGGAAGTCATGTTGTCTGAAGCGGTGACGTCGACGGTTAGTTCGTTCGTTCCGGTCAGGCCTGATCTTCAGAAATCGGCGTCAACGACAACGCGTCGTCAACGCTTGTTAAGACAGGGCCTGATCAGGTGTTTCTATCTATCGTTCAGAAAGTTACCAAAGGTAGCCTTATACTTCGTTCCCGGTGCAGAGCATTCCAGACTGTATTGTATTTTGAGTCGCAACACGGTTTCTTGAACAAGTTTTGTATAGAACTGAAAGTTTTGAAAGTCTATTGTTTAACGGTATTCCTTGAAGAGCTGTGGATATCAACCTCAAACGCTTTGGTTGTTCAAGATACAACACTCGCGTGGGCGACCAGCGGACTTAGAAATGGATAAGGAAGCTTTGTCTGAAATCGTGAAGCTGCTGAGTGGCGCAGTGGGTCCATCTACAAGAACAGCGGCATGTACCGCACTGGCGGCCTGTTCGGCGGGAGAGGCAGGTGCCAAACTACGGCACATTATTGGAACTACGAAAGAGGGTGAAGAAACCATTCGTCGCTTACTCGTGCTCTGCGGTGATCGACAATGCTCTAGAGTGGCTCTTTCTGCCCTGGTAAACATTTCGGAAGCGGCCGAAGCGGTCAAAGTGATGACTTCTGCAGGTGCTGTTCAGCGAGCTGCAAAGGCATTGGTAGACGATGAGGAACGCGAACTGTCTTCTCTCTATGCAGGACTGTTGTCTAACATCACTCGTCATCCATGCGGCGTCGACGCACTCGTTGGTAAAGGTCTCATTGGCGTTGAGAAGGATCTAACTATTGACAGACTGCTTACGCTTGTTGCCCGCTTAGAGACTATTCCAAATGTGCTGTGGATGCCCAACGCTCTCACCACTCCGGAGGGAAGAGAAGCTCTTTTGTTCAAATATGCGACAAGCGCTCAGAACGATTTCAACCGGTCAGGGCAACAACCTCTGACGTGGTTGCTACGTCTGCTCCCTTCATCGAACGAAACAACCCGACTAGCCGTTGCTTCAGCTCTGAGAAATTGTGCAATGGCCGAAGACTGTCATGAAGCGCTGCTCAGTGAGCCGGACACGATCGGGACGTGTTTAGTAAGGTTAATGTCGGCCGAACATCCTGTTCCCCCATCAAACATAAGGAGAGCACCACAATCTGTGCAAGATATAGCACTCAGTCCAAATACAGCCACACCGGAGCCTCTTGTGGAAATACGACTATTGCTGGTCGAAGCGCTTCTACTGCTCTGCAAGAGCCCTCAAGGACGAAAAATATTGTGGGAGAAGGACGCATATGCTGTGCTAGAGGTATGGAAACAAGCAGAAGACAACGAACAGATTCGAACAGCGATTGACAGCATCATCGACAGGGTTACCATAGCTGAGGACAACGAAAAGCCCGGCGAAGAAAGCGTGGAGCCTATCAACAAGACCGAGCCGTCAACGCTTGCTGCAGTATGATGATGTGCGCACTCGTCAATCGTTCCCGTTACGGAGGAGACAATACGTGAATAAGGTGAGCCTAACGGTTACGTTTATTCTCTGCAAGGCTATGTCTGACATGAACTCTAAAAGAGTGCCACGGAGTAACTTTGTGGCGAAAGGCGACGAAGTATTTGAACCTCATATCTGTGCCAACTTGCAAATATTACGTTAGGAAAAGTGTGTACTCTACTAAGCTCATGCCACGCTTGCATGTCTTTATTACGAGACCAGTAAGATCAGAACGTGCCCATGGATTCTCGCGGGATGAGACTAGAGTTGAAGAGTTGTTAGACTGAATTTACTGATAGAAGGTGAATCGAGATGTGAAATGAGTTTTGCACCAAAGCTATGGAGATCGCAGGTTGCTGAATGCAGGTACAGAGTATGAGGGATTTCAAGTTTGAACATTCAAAAGTTACAAGGATGTAGGAAGATGTAGCTGAGGAACGTTAGACCGAATGCAGCGCGGGGCCAGCGGAGATGTTCACGATAGAACTTGAAGTTAGTGTGAAGGTGGAGTGGCAGTAACGCGGGCTCGTCGTCGCACGGGGATCATAGCCACCGGCGTGTTGACTGACGGCATCGACTGGGTTACTTCTTCTTTTTCTTTTTCTGCACACCGCCGCGCTTGACGATCTGAACGTCAGGGTTGTCCACCCTGAAAGGCGAAGTAGATGAACTGAGACTAAAAATACGGTCGTTGAGCCTTGACTTGCGGTGTTTGGGCGCGCCGGTAGCCACGCCGCTTCCATTGCCGGTGACAACCCTCTCCGAGCGGTCAAGCCTTCGACCAAAACCGTCCCAACCCCTCAAGACGTTGCCCTGCGCCCACGTATCCCTAATGTACGCCTCCTCCTTGGCGCCAATATCTCGCTCAATATCATCCAGCTCCCTCTGCAGGCTGGACACGCTCTCGGCAATGCTGATCTCCAGCGCAAGGCGTTCCGCAGCCAGTGCGGCGGTCTCCGCAACCCTCTCGGCGGCCCTTTCCGCCTTGACCAGCGCCTTGGACGCAACCTTGCCCACCCGCGGCTTCTCAAGGAGCGTCTTGCCCGCCACAGAAGGGCGGCTCCGCGTCGTCGCCGTCTTCCTCACCTCCGGCTTGCGCGGCGGCGCAGGCGGCGGCGCGGACGGCGGCGCGGACGCGGACGCGGACACGGACGCGGACACGGACGCGGACGGCGTGGGCGTGGGCGTGGGCGTGGGCGTGGGCGTGGACGGCGCGGAGGCGTGCGCAGTGGCAGTGGCAGCAGAAGGCGCCAGGCCGCGCGGCGCCTTGGCGGCGAGCGGGCGGTGGTGAGCGGCCTTGCGCAGCATGGGGCTGGGCGAGTGCGGCGGACTGCGCTCCGGCGGCGGCGGGCTGCCCGCCGGCGACGCGCTCGGAAACGTTTTGCCGGCCGGCATGGTGCGGCACGGCGCGCGGTGGCGGCAGCTGGCGCCGCGGCGCGGCGCCTCCACGGCGGGGCGGCGGCGGCGGCGGCGGCGGCGGGACGCTGGCGGCACGGCGGCGCTGCTGCGCGGCGTGCTGCACGACGCAGTGGCACGCGCGCCGGCGCCGGCACCGGCACCGGCACCCGGCTGGCACCGCGGACGTGGCGCCACGGCGGGCGCGCGCGCGTGCGGCGCCAATTGGGCGTGCAGTGCGCGCCGCGTTGCCAGCTGTGCGGTGGTCGCGGGCTCGCGGCGCGCGCGCCTTGTGGTGAATCTCCGCCTCCGCCGCCACCGCCGCCGCCGCGCTCTCTCTGGCTCGCGGCGTCGGCGCGCTGCTCGCGGCTTGTGTACTACATGGCGTTCGTGGGCTTCGCGCCGCTGCGGCTGGGAGGCCGTCCGGCGCGCAGCGCGGTCTGCGCGCGCGCGCGGCGCGCGGCGCGCGCGGCGCGCGCGGCGCGCATGGGCGGCGACGACGAGGAGGCGGTGTCGCTGGACGCGCTGAACAAGCTGCGCGGCGGCGAGGCGCCGCGCGCCGCGCCGGCGGCGGACGCGGCGGAGGGCGGCACGGCCGTGGACGAGCGCAGCGAGCAGCAGAAGGAGGTGGCGCGGCTGCGCGCGGCCGAGAAGTTCATCACGGTGGACGAGGGGCGGTACGAGTGCCTGGGGTGCGGCTACGTGTACGAGCCGACGCAGGGCGACAAGCAGGCGGGCATTGCGGCGGGCACGGCGTTTGGCGACCTGCCAGACAGCTACTTCTGTGCCGTGTGCCGCTCGCCAAAGGCGCGCTTCGCGCCGAAGAAGAAGGTGATTGCCGGCTTTGCCGACAACCAGTCGTACGGGCTGGGCACCAATAGCATGACGGGCGGCCAAAAGAATCTGCTCATTTTCGGCGGGCTGCTGCTCGCGTTCCTGCTGCTGCTGTCTGGCTACGCGCTCAACTAGCCCGCCTCTTGAAGATATGTTTGGCAGCTGGCAACTGCCACTCGCCTATAATGGCCGCCCCTCTCCCCCTCCCCCCCCCCTCCCCTTCCCTCCCCCTTTGGGCAAGCGCCTGCCTTACGAACCGCGTGTTTGAAACAAGCGCCCGTTATAAACGCTGAAACAGCTCGTTGCACAGCCCAGCTAGAGAGAGCGGTCTCGCCGACCACTCCGCCAGCTACGCACGCCGCGGCGACGCGCGCGTGTTACGGAACCGAAACGCGGACAAAAATACTCTCGAGCAGCGCAAGCGTCTTGTCGGCCTCATGGATTTGTGGCGCGCTCGCCACGACCGGCCAATCGGTCGGCGCGCTGCGCCTGCGGGCGGCTGCAGCGTACGGTACTCCTCGCTCATCATCAAGCTTTAAAACAAGCCGGTCAGACGCGCGCACAGTGCGACAGTGAAACACGTCATGGCGTTGTGCTGCGCCATTCGTTGCGCGCGCGACGTTTTGTTTCCACCCGTTGCGCGCGGCAAGCGGTCACATAATATGTTATCTTATCGGGAGGGGGGACTTGTGTGTGAATTGGTGGCATGCCATCGGCCTTATATGCTGCGCGAATGGGGGGGGGGGGGGGCGACTGGAATGGGCGCGCTGACATGATGTGTGCGGGCGAGTGGTAAGCGCGATGGTATCAAGTGCCTACTATGAAGGTGCTATCGGTAAACATTGCGGATGACATTTGCTTGCGGCGTTGTCGATACGCGGCGGGCGGCGCGCTTGTTGACCAGCGCGCAGCGCCGTGCGCGGCGGTTGGGCGAGTCGGGGGCGCAAACGAGCCGTCGCGGTTGTGCCTCGATTAGGGCAGCTGGCTAGGGCACGGCTGATCAGTCGTTCCGCGTATGACAGCGCACTTGCTGTCCGTCGCGCGCATCCATGAACAAGTGGAACTAGATATGTAGCGCGCATCGTATTGAAAAAAAGAAAAAAGTGTCGGCAATCACAAGAGCACCTTCACGCTCTAGCATGAGCACCGCCGCCGCCGCCGCTTTTCTTTACCCCGCAGCACAACAACACACACAAGCATCGCGCAGCTTACCGACGGTCTCAAGCAGTATGATAGCGTGATGGTACGGTCAGATAGAGGTATGACAAGCTTTTGCAGCATAAAACAAATATATGTGTACATAAAACACGCGCACAAGCATCATAACAAGCACTTTTTTCTCATTGAAAAAGGCACGGTTGACATACACGCGCGCATATATGACGGCCCGATTCGCCCCGATGGAGTCGCGTGCGCGCCAGAAAAGAAGACGACCACCCCGCGACAAGAGCACTCTTCACAACCGCCTGGCGCTGGCGCTCTTGCGCCAAAACCAAACCGAAACAAGCGGACGGGCGGCGCGGCGCGCGCGGCCGGCGGCGGAGCGCGTGATTGAGCGATGCGGCCCGGCGGATGAGGTAGCGCGCGATTGCATGTTAGCAGAAGAGATGTGTCAGTACAGAAAGAGGAACGAACGGCAGCTGTGGCCACACCCCCCCCCCCCCCTACGTCAGCGACCGCAGCGGCAGCGACGAGAAACTGTCGCTCCACGCGTCGGCAAACAGAATGGCAAACGCCATGTAGTACGACAAAATCGACGCCAGCACGCCGGCCACGCCCGAGATGAGCGACGCCCAGCGGTGCTGGAACAGCGCCACCGCGTCAAACGCGTAGATCACCATGAGCAGGAACAGCGTGGCGCACACGCAGCGGTCAATGCGGAAGCTGGGGATCCACAGCACGAACGCCGACAGCGCAAACAGCACGTTGTACGCCAGCGCAAACACCTGCTCCGACTGGTACACCGACAGCGCCGCGTCCGCCGAGCGCTCGGTGAACATGCTCGAGTAGTAGTACACCGCCTGCGCAAACCAGTGGAAGCCGAACAGCGCAAACGTGTTGCCGGCGTGCATGTTGTTGAGCAGGAAGTGGTAGTACGCCGCAAACAGCTGCGCAAAGCTGCCCAGCGACAGCGACACGGCGAACAGCAGCGGGTCCAGCGGCGCCTTGCCCAGCAGCTTGGGCACGGACGACAGCGTGATGGCGATCGAAAAGCCTATCAGGCCCACCGGCGTCGGGTTCGCTATCGGCCGGTACGGCCGCGACGCGCACGACAGCGGCAGCAGCGGCTCGCGCGGCGCCGACATCACCGTGGAAAGCAGCGCGGCTTGCAGCACGCGCGCGCCCTTGAGCCGCAGCAGGAACGGCGGCACCGCGCGCTTGGCGCCGCCGCCGCCGCCGCCGCCGCCGCCGCCGTGGTTGTGCGACGCGGAGTGCGAGCTGGCGGAGCGGAAGAACGACATGGTGGGAGCGGGGGCGCGGCGAGCGAGAGGAGGGGGGGGTGCGCGCGGCGATGGGCGCGGGCGCGGATGAGGAGGAGTGCGGGGCTGACGCGCGTGGTGGTGGAGGGCGCGCGCGCACACACACTCGCGCCCGGATCGGCGCCACCCGCGCGGCGCGGGCGCGCGTACATACATACACCATCGGCGCGCGCGCGGCGCGCCGGCGGCCACGCGCGCGCGCGCCTGCAGCGCGCGCGCCGCGCCCGCGCGTTTGAAACGGGCGTGGCGCGGCGGCGCTTCGGCGCGCGCGCGCGCGCGTCCAAACTGCCAGCGTAGCGCGCGCGCGGCCGCGCCGGCGGCTGCTGGCGCGCACGGCGCGGCGGCGGCGCTCGCGCGTGCTGCGCTCGCTGGCGGCGTGCTTTTTTAGCGCGCGCGCAGCAGCCGCAGCGCCGACGCCCGCGCGCGCGCCGCCGCCGCCGCCGCCGCCGCCGCCGCCGTGCGTTGCTTACAGCGGCGTTTTCGGGGCGCTGTATGTGTGCGTGACGCGTGGCGCGCGCTCGCGCGTCTGTTTTCCCGGGTGCGCGGCGTCGCGCGTCGCGCGCGCGCGCGCGCCGCGGCGGCGGCCGGCCGGCCGGCCGCGCCGCACGCGCGCGGCAGCCGCCGGCGGCGCGGCGCGGCGCCGCCAACCGCAGCGCCGCGGCGCAGCCGCCGCTGCGCGCCGCACCAGCGCATCTACAGTACAAGCGCACTGTCCTTCGCAGGTGCACCAAGGTACAGTGCGTTTAACGCGCTCAAACACACGCGCAACGCCTCCAACGCAGTCTAGTTCGCAAAAGCCATCACACCGTCACCTTCGTCTGGTCCGACATCTCCGTGCCGTTGAACACTGCGTCCGCCTGCCCCGCCCACGCGTCCAGCATCGCCGCCACGCCCACCGACGCCGCCGGCGAGATGGACAGCACCCTCTTGAACCGCTTGCGCACCTCCTCCGCCAGCCCCACCCACCCCATCGGCGGCCGCTCAAACCCATACGTCGCGCCGCCCTTGCGCGGGTACCCGCGCTGCACGCGCAGCATCAGCTTCGGCAGCCGCATCTCCGCAATCTTCAGCATGCACACCACCACCGGGTGCCCAAACTCCTCCACGATCCACACCTTGAGCAGCCGGTTGCGCTCCTTGGCCGCCTTCACGTCCAGCTTCACCGCCTCGCGCAGCAGCTGCATGTCGCCCGCCTCGTGCCGCGGCTTCTTCGCCAGCCGCAGCCCGCTTTCCGGCGAGCACTCAAACACCGTCTTCGTCTCGATCACCCCGTCGCCGCCTTCCACGTTCTCCACGTCTGCCAGCGACCCCTTGCGCTTCTTGCCCTTCTTCTGCGCCTCGTCCGACGCCGACGCGCTCGCGCTGTTGCGCAGCGCCGCCAACGTGATCTGAATCCGCTCGCTCTTCTGCCGTTTCGCCTCCGTGTCCCACGACTGCTCCAGGAAGTTCACCTGCGCGCTCACGTCCTTCACCATCGCGATGATATGCGCCATCTTGCCCGGCGCGTCCATCTCTGTCCGGTTCGCACTCTGCGTCTTGGCGTTCAGCAACGCGTTCTGCTGCGCCGCAGCCGCCGCCGCCGCCTGCGTCCCCGCGTTCATCACAGCGCCCGAATTTCCTGCACTCGCCGCAGTCGTCGCCGCCGCACCACTGTTCGCAACTCGCGTGTCGTTGCTACCTGCGCGACGCCCGTTGCCGCCCACGCCCAGCGTCGTATTTGTGCCCTGTGATCCCGCGCCCCAACTTTCCAGCTGCTTGGCGCCCTTGTGCGCCCCGCCGCCGCTTTCCGCCCGCGAACGCACACTGCCCTGACCCGAACGCAAGCTAGCCGCCGCCGCCTGCTGCTGCCGCTGCTGCTGTTGTTGCTGCTGTTGCTGTTGCTGTTGCTGCTGCTGCTGCTGCTGCTGCTGCTGCTGCTGCTGCTGCTGCTGCTGCTGCTGCTGTTGCTGCTGTTGCATCCTCGCCGCAACATGCTGCGCCTGCAGTTGATGCAGATGCTGTTGCTGGTTAGTCTGCACCTGCGCCAGCGCTTGCGCCTGTGCTTGAGTCGGTGCCACTGCCGCCGGATGCGCCGCAGCCTGAACCACTTGCGCCTGGTTCTTCACGTGCGCCTCACCCTGACCACCAGCTCGACCCATCTGCATATGTTCCACCAGTTTCGCCATCTGCTGCTGCGACGCCGCCGTACTGCCTCCTACTCCAGCAACACCCTGCACTCTTCCCGCGCCCCTCTGCAACGCCTGTCGCGCGCGTGCGTTCGCCATCCTGGAAGCCACCGCCTGTGCGTGAGCCTGTCTCCCGGCCGCCAGCTTCGACACATCCACCCCAGCAGTACCCGCCGCCACGCCGCCGCGAGCCTGTCGCGATTGCACACCTGACTGCATCTGATGAGCGGTCGCCTGTATGTTAAGTTCATTCAACAGCTTGATCCTTTGCTGATTTTGATAATGGTAGCTATGCTGCTGTTGCTGAAGACCCAACTGTTGCTGTGCCCGTGCCTGTTGTTGCGCCTTTTGTTGCGCCGTCTGTGGCTGTGCTTGTGCAGCTGGCTGCGCTTGCGCCAATTGCCCGGCGTCAAGTCGTTGCATGCCAGCGTGAGTTGAACCACCCACCTTCCCTCGGGCAGCCTGCATTGAAAGCGCACCCTGAGCGGTAGACGCTTGTCCAACCGCCTTGCCTGCCACAGCCGCCGTGGCAGCCGCAACTGCTGCCGCATTGGACTCCAGTCCTTCCCTCATGTTCGGGCCGCGTTTCGCATGATTCACGTTATAAACTTGCATAAGCCCGTTTAGAAAGCTTTCAGCGCGCTGCAGTACGCCAAAGTCAAATCTTTCCGGTTTCTGAGTTCCTCGCTTCAGCCTCAAAACTGTGATACAATCTTGAAGGAACTTGAAGAACTGCTCCTTCGACGGCGAGTCCTTATGGTGGATCTTTCGGATGATGGGAACTAAATGGTTAAGAGGTGCCATGTACTTCCTTTGAATCTCTTCAAGTTTGTTCCAGAACAACTCGTTCTGCGCGTCAGCAGAAAGTTGCTGCTTGCCCCCTGTGGCGACCGCTTCCGAAGCATTAGGTGCCATAGATCCCATAGCAACATTACTCGGCACCATCCCCGCGTTGGCACCAGCCAGAGCTCGCACCGTCTGTGCCTGACTCGCATTTTGGATCGCCTGCGCCATGGCTTGCTGCTTGTCCCGCGGGATGGCAGTTGCCTTCTCTTGTTTGATTTTCTGACTCGCCAAGATAGCGTTCAGCTGAGCAGGCGTCATGCCTGCGGTTCTCTTCGCTTGGGCACCAAGTTGGGCGTTGCCATGGGCAGCAGCGTTTTGCTGTTGTTGCTGCTGTTCTTGTTGCTGCGCTAATTGTTCGCGAACCCTTTGAGCTTGCTTTTGCCTCTCAAGAGCCAGTGCGCGGTTAACGGTATTCGCATTCATAAGACCCTGACCAGCAGCCGCTGGCTTGTTTCCCATCCATTTAGCCGCGTTAATACTATCAATCGCCGCATTATTCATGTTTATCTGCGCCTGAGCCTCATTCATACGCGCAAAGTTCTGTTGCGGCATGGCTACTGCAACGTTGCTTCTCACCGGCCCTTGCGATTTCAAAAGAGTAAGGAATCGCGCCAATTGCTCCCGGTTGCAGTGACTGAGCTGCTCAGCGGTTACGTTCATCCCTATGGCGTTTGCCGCGTGAGCGATGAGAGCATACTGAGAAACCGGCAGCGCATTCCCGCGAGCATTCATCATCATAGGATTCTGGCCTTGAACGTTCGCACCATGGTGGAGTGCTTGCGACACGCGGTTAGCGGCATGGGCGCCCACAGACGATGAAAGAGCCTGCGATGCTTGCTGCTGGACAATAGACATGTCGGGAGTAACACCAGCCGGGGGGAATTGTTGGGCCTGTGATACCTGTTGGCTAGTCACAGGTTGGTGCGCAGCGCTTTGTAAGGCGGCGGAGACTTGTGCCTGCGACGCTATCGGGATCTGGGCTGCTTGATGCTGTGCGGCAAGTGCCCTCAGATACTCCTGTCGGGCACTGGGTGGCAAATTGGCGAGAGTGGCCTGCGGGTTGGCGAACATTGCCTGATTGGCGTTCATTTGAAAGGCGCGGCGAAAAGCATCGACATCCGTTGGGGCGTTCGGCAGTTGACCCTTTGCACGACTCACGGCCGGAGCAGACACGGGCGGCGGGGCGGCGGTCGTCTTCGCGGCGGAAGCATTAGGTTTCTTCTACGATTTCGCACAATCACATGGAAAACGGCACAATGCTGTGTTAGATCAAGGAAACAGAATGATGAACAGAATAAAAGACACAGACGATGAGCGATACATACCTTTCCTTCGGCACCAGGCGGAGAGCGTTTAGTAGCTGAGTTAGACTTTCTCGCAGTTTCTTGCGCTTTGTTTTGCGCGTTAGGTTGTTGGACACCAGGCGCATTCTGCTGAGTCTGTTGTTGTTGCGCCTGGCGTTGTTGCGCCTGCTGCGGTTGCTGCGCCTGCGGTGGCGGCTGCTGCTGCTGCTGCTGCTGCGGATGTTGCGGCTGCTGCTGCTGCTGCTGCTGTTGTTGTTGTTGTTGTTGCTGCTGCTGCTGCTGTTGCTGTTGCTGTTGCTGTTGCTGTTGTTGCTGCTGTTGGCGTTGCTGCATTAATAATTGTTGCTGCAGCATCTGATGATGCTGTTGCGCCATCATTTGTTGACGTTGCAGATGTTGATTCTGCAGTTGTTGACGAAGAGCGGCCTGAGCCTGTACGGTAGGCACGGTCTGCATACCCGCCACGCCTTGCACGCCTTGCACACCCTGCACGGCGGGCACGGGTTGAACGCCCTGCGCGGCGGCGGCAGCGGCGGCGGCGGCAGCGACGGCTGTGCCTTGTTGGGCGGCGCCCATTTGTTGATTGCGGGCGCGCTGCGACTGTTCGATGCGGCTGAGGCCCTCGGCGATCTTCTCAAGGTAGTCCTGACGACTGACGGCGTTCTGAAAAACGCCCATCTCGAAGCGGCGCGTTTGGACCTTGAGACTTGCGTGATCGAACGTGGACTGACAAGCTTCTGCGGGGCGTGGAGACAAACAGTTAGTACGAGTGGAACGAGAAGGCGGTTTTGCTGGAGGCAGCTCCACGTGACTACGAACGGGAGGGCGGCGACGTACCAACTAGCTTGTCGAGGATATGTTGACAGACCTTGATACGGTCGTCGTTTGTCATCTCGAGTTTCCAGCTTCCCTGCTGTGGCTCCATGGCGACAGAGAAGGCGAATCGAAGCGCGACGCGGTAATGTTACAACAAAAATAAGGGAGGCGCGGCGCGGCTGTGTGTGCGCGCGCAACGAGGCAAGAGCTGGGAAACGGCGTGTGGCGGGAGGGGGAGGGGGGTGGAGCACAACCAAGCAAGACAAGCAAGGGGGGGTGGAGAAGGCACGCTTCGCGAGACACCGACGGGCAACAAGAGCAAGAGAGCGCCTTACCACGAGAAGCGCCTGCAACGAAGAAGCTCGCGCGGGGAGCGGCCAAGTGCACAAGAAGCGCGGGGAGCGGCGCCAGCGCTGGCGGGAGAGCGACGAAAAATGAGGGCGGGCGCCGCGAGAGTCGGGCAGACGCGGTGGAAACGCGAGCAGCGCGCAGCGGCAACGAGGCGTCGGATTTGTAGGGCGCGGCGCTCCAGCGCGCGGCGGCACGCCGCGCAAACAATGAAAAAAAAGGGACGCGACGCGCCGGGCGCAGCCGCCACGTGTGCGCGCTGGCGGCGCTGGAAAGCGCGCGCGGCGCGTGCGGGCGCGCCTCGGCGCTCCGCCGCGGCGGTGGCCGGCGCGCGCGCGCGCGCGCGCGCGGCGCTGGCGGCAGCCGTTGGGAGCGGGCGCCTTGGCCAGCGCTGCGCCGGTGGACTCCACCGCGTGGAGACGCGCGCGGAGACGGCGCCCATGGCTCCACTACTTATCTACCCCTGCGAAGGGAACTTGCCTAACTCTACCGCGGCGGCGCGACCCGATTCGGGCGCGGCCGCTTCGAGATGCGGCCGCGCGGAGCACGCCGCGCAACGCGTGCGTGCTTACAGCGTTTATTCGTCATGCGCGCCGTTAAAGGCGCGCGTTTATCCGCCGTGCTCGACGTTCCACAGCTCCTGAGGCGCCCGCATCGCGCTGCGACCGTGACGCTGCGTCGACGGGCGCGCGAAGCTTGCTTCAAGCACTCTGTAGCGGCAGGTTCCTCCGCGGGCGTGCTATTTACACAAACGCCTCCTCCCCTCTCGCGATGCGCGAGCGCTTGCAAGCACAAATCACTCTCAGAAACTGTCCTGAGAAACTGCCCTGAGAAACTGTCCTGAGGAGCTGTCCGAAGCTCGCTGCACCGAAGGTATGGCTAGCCTCACCCGCACACAATTCGATATACCGCGATTCACGGCGCGGCGAGCCATTGCGCAAATTCAGTGACATTCCCCGGTTCGTCCAGGTGACAACTTCGTAGTACCTCTTATCACAGTTCCACGCGCGAGTCGGTCGTCATCATGATCATGCGCGCGAGCGAGTACAACATTCTCAGCGGAGCAAGCAGACTGTGCGCCACATTCGGCACAATCGTATGTGTATACGTGGAACAAACAACACCATCAACCACAATATCTCCATCAATCGTCTGCGGGTTGTACAAACCCTTCCCCTTCACCATTCGAACGTCCACAACAACTTCCTCCGTCCCAGATTCAACCCACACCCGGTCTCCACGTCGTGCAGAGCCCGCCATCCTCAAGTGGCCGTCCAGATAAATGAAGTGCCCCCGAGTTAGCTTCATAGTCTTCCCGCCCGACGTCGTCACCTGCACAAACCGGTATGGAACGTGCGCGGAACGGTGAGTGAACATGAACACGTCCGAGTACTGTTTGTGCCCGACCAGTACAGAGTCCCCTATCTCGAGCTCATCCATGCGTTTCGTCCAGCCGTCTGCGAGCTGCACCGTCGCCGATGCCGGGAAGCACACATCGTCATCGTCACCGTCATCGTCATCGTCATCAGCAGTTTGTTCAACGCTCTCCTCACCCTCGCCTTCTTCGTCTGTGTCGGACGTGGTCGCCCCCGGTGGCGAAGGCGCCAATGTTGCAGTCGGTGTCTCGGGCGCAAGCGGTTCTGGAGCTGGGCAAGTCCCCAGCGCGTTGCCAAAATCGGTCGGCGCTCCTATCTCGTCTTCGAACGCAGGGTTCGGTTCCAAGATGATGGCCCCTTCCGTAATATTTCCCATATCGCCACAGTACGTTCCTGTCAAATTCTGTTCCGGATTGTTGAACCATGCGCAGATGTTGATCTTTTCATTCGTCACTGGGTCTCGTTGAACCGGCCAGTATCCCGCAAATTCCATGCACATTTCGTTCTTTGTTTCCAGACCGAACGTTGTGTTCGGGCGCTTCCTTGTGTCGTACAGACATGTCACCTGCATCTGATCCCCGGGGCGGATCTGCTTCGGAGGGTCGAACACGATGTAGTTTTGAAAGCTATCGCTCCAAAAGTTGACCTGAGTTGCAAAAGAGGCCAAAGCACAGAAGTTGTGTTAGAGTCAATGTGCATTGTTCAATGATGGTAGATATTTGACGGCTTTGATGCTTACCTTATTCATGTTCTCGATAAAGGTGCCATTTTCGCTGAACTTGTTGTTGTATATTTCCATCCCAGTTGTGTGCATGTGCAAGAAGCTCGCAAAGTAATTGATTGGCCTACTGAACTTATTTGTGCAAGCAGACGTACAAGAGTGTTCATATTCAAACCCATTCTCCACGGGCTGGTCAAAGCGATTAATGAAAATGTCACCCATGAGAAGCGATCCCGCCTCATACTGTCTCATGGTGTTCGTGTAATACACTCGCACTCCACTGGAGTCGAACGTGTTCGGTCGTAGGTCAGGATTGTCATAGTGTGTTTCCAATATAAGGATGTAGTTCTCGTCATCCATAAGAATACCGGCCTCCTCTGGCAGCACCAGTCTCTTCATCCCCTTCACGTCTAAAATGTCAGAGTCACAACCAAGAAGAAGACGAATGGTATCATATGTTAGCAGTTGTACCACCAGGGCCGAGGACATATGTGATAATACTTACATGCATATATGAAGGTAGCACACTGAGCGAAGTTGCTACCTTGAGGACCTGGGATCTCGCTACCTCCTGTAGAGCATTCTACCGTGGATCGCGTGAGCTCTGCGTATTCCTCGCTTCTACAAAGCCAAAAGGTTAAGTGGTGAACCATGGCATCATCAGTGGCATTCAAGATCGGTTCTGCTGCGACAATCATGCGCTGCTCTCCAGGACTCAATCTGATGACCTTGCTCGTGCATGCATACGTAGTAACTTTGTCGCTTGGAACTGTCCATCCAGTCGCGGTCACATCTATGCTCCCATCGACATCCTCTGGCAATGGCTTTTCGTCCATTCCAGCATCAGGTGTGCCATCCTCTTCGTAGAGAATTACTCTGGTAGAGCTCCTTCGCGATCCGTGATATGCGAACGCAGACCCGTAGGCATAAATGACACTGTTGGGCCCTGGAGGAATCTCCCTGTCTTGAGCATCATGCGCATCCAATGAGCGCGAAACCTCCAAGATCAACTGCCCATCTTCAGTGCTTCGCATGCAAGAAATCAACGTCCAACTGTCATCGTTTTGGCAATCATCTGGAAGCGGAAAGGCAGATGGGGCATCGGCAATTGATTTAATGAGCGGGAAGGCGTAAAAGGGGACATAGCGATCAGTTAATTCACACTCTATTGTCTGCCCACTGGAAAACTCTGCGGTAACCACATCTGCACCAAGCATTGAGCCACTCGTGGGTTCAGATATACCAAAACCAATCCAATTTGACGAATTAGAAACGATCTCAGTGTCATTGACGACAACTGCAAAGGATGCCGTTGAGCTTTCCAGATCTACGGTGTAGAAAAGTTCAGCATCTTCGCTAAGGGAAATAGGCCCGAATTCATAATCTTGAGAGAGTTTAAGGGCGTTCGCCCTGTTATCGGCATACAGCAGCGAAAAGATAAGGAAACCGGAAAGAAACAAGTGAACGATCATGGCTTGGGTTCGAATCTGACCAGGATGAAGTGTTCTGATAGAAGTGACAGTGGCTCAGAGCAGCGCTGAAGCCCTGTGAACGAAGGAGTTAGTACTGCACGGAGATTATCCTTTAGAAGAGGAGTCTGTAGCTCCTCTTAAAGAGTCCTACTGAAGTCAGCTTTCTGGTTCGGTATCTGATCTCTGTTTTATCTATAATGCTGTCATGCGAATGGAGTGCTGTATCAGCACTCTCAACATCGTGCTATGTCAGCAGATGAAGGTAGCCTTTCTAGCCTGCACATGATGTTTGTGGATGTGCTAGGGTTGTCCGCTTAGCCTCATGCTCACGAAAGGAAGAAGTGGCAGAAACTGCAAAATCACGTTGCTAGGGATCTCGTGGATCGAATAATCGAGAATGGATGGTTAGGATAGTGACAAGGTAAGTGAGCATGTTTATTATTATGCAGACCTTAAATGATTGGATTTACTTTAAACGAATGAGTCGTCTCCATTGGAGACTCCATTGATTGCCGCTGCGCCAGATGTTGCAAGAAAGCAGCGTTAAAAATATGTATTTCTGTTCAGCTTGTGCTTGCAATGCTGTTATGGATATCCTTAAGGATACCACCGGGGATGCCCGACATCGGATTGTTTCGATGCACTTCTTTGTCCTTCCTTCAAAAATCGCAGTTAGTTGCAAGTCTTTCGACAGTCTAGGGATATCGAAAAGTTGAGAAGAAAAGAAGACAAAAACCCTCGCGACAAACAATACTAAAAGTGGCTGGTCCAATCAAGTAGCTTGTCCATGCCATCTGGTAGACATTGTCACTTGCGATGTGCGCCACATCAATGCGCTCAGATCCTGGTACAAACTAGAATTGGAAGAGCAGGCTGCAAATGTGCTCCAGAATTGTGAGTAAACACTTCATCACCATAATCAAGGATTATGAATCATATTGATATTATTATCTCAGAATACTTCATCAAGAGCCCCAGAGCGGCGCTGCTCTTTGAATTTCATCATAGACTTCGTTTCAAAATTTGAAACGAAGTCTATGATCAAATTTCGAGAATTTCCCCTAGGCATGTTTCTTTATTGGTGCCATTTATCACTCTCGCTCTTTTTCTTTATGACCACAATGCGTTTATTGGAGTTAAATGCACAGAGAAGCCCTCACTATTTCTTTCACTCAAAAGTAGGTCGTAAAGGATTCTTCTTGTTGAGAATCTAACCTTATCCATTGCTGGCATGGGCTCCTTTTTACTTCAGGCACTTAACCGGCCACTTCAGATAAAAGAGGCTTTGGTTATCTACCAAAGCCTACGTGGTAAGCCTGTGCATTCAGACACTTTGTGAAAACGGGCTCAAATCGCCCTCGTAATCGTCACCACAATTATTTGCTTCAGAGGTCTACTGTTGGCTCTTTTCTTCGAGTATCCGAATTGACATCGCATCTGACGATTTGTCATCACGATGATCCTGATCATCATGGTTATGATAATCATCATGATTTGTAACAATCTGGTGGCATTCTTGACGTATACTAGCCAAAGCATAATTTCTTGGCCCTTGCTGTTCGTGCTCGAGGGGATGACGACCCGCAGCAGAGAGCTGGGCTGCAGCTTTTTTCAATTACAAATGCTTGCCTGACCATGATTGAAGTCTGCAACCGGTTTTCTATATCTAATGGATATGTGGCATTCCGAGAGAGCTTGGCAATGACTAGCCAAAAAATTCTTTGAGGGACACAGAGGGCTCACTAAAAGGTCAAGAGTCCACAACATCCTAGCAAGGCTTAACGAAACATTATTTAAGAAGGTGAACGTCGAATGCGACGTCCATTTTGACTCAAAAGTCATGATTAAAGCATCCCGAGGCGCCGAGTTGCCTCGATTAGCAGGACCAGAACGCCACAGAAAAGACTTGGAGCAAAGAAGTGCTAAAGTATCATAAGACATTCTAACTTTTTGCCTTCACAGGAGGGAATTCTATGCCTTACAATAATAATCTACGAGTCATGGGAAACTGACATCCAAAAATAGAAGACGAAGAAAGACTCTCTTTCTCCTCTTCACATACGAGAGCTGTGCGTTGAATATTCGTATCATTGTGGTCATTGCCAACGACCCCCGGCCTCAGCATAGCTTTCCTTTTCACAGTAGCCTAAGGCTGTATAAAGTAATGTTCGACCTGTGAGGATGGTAGCTGCAAACTCTTACAACAGAAAAAGACTTCCATCTTGCGGCTTTCTGTCACATTTAAAGATTTCGCTAGCAGTTCTCTTTCTCGTGACAGGGGCTGAAGCTCAGCGAAGAAATATCCTTCGACGAGAAAGCCCAGCACCCCCAAACAAGTATGCCTTCAGTCCGTGAGTGGAACGATGTCGCCCGATTTGCAAACTTGGAAAGTGCTGGCTATGCGAAAGACAAGAAAAACAATGGTAGACATGAGTAAGCAGTGGGGGTCAAAGTTTTTGGCCTTTACTAGGACAGAGAATTTCATATGATTAGTGCAGCCCTCAAGCTAATTCGAAACAAGGGGTGGAGGACCAGGAAGTCAAGCTGCTGCTCACAAGAGGTCGACAGTTTTATAGGCCGAGTACAGAATATAGAGGCTGTATTGAAGACCATACAGATGAGCCAGTTCGAAAACGATCTACCCATTCGTGTAGTTTTAATATAAGTCGGATGGCACAACTTGGATAAAAAAGATGTTGCAGTTTTAAGGGAGGTCGGCACCTTCCAAAGAAACAGGGTTTTGAACATTGTTTATGAGTACAAAGTGTACAATGCGTGCAATATTCTTAGTCAGAGAACCAAGAGTGGGGTGGCCTTTGAAGCCAGGTGGGATCCAAAGCCCGCTGCCGAAGATAGTGAGTCTATCACTGCGACACTGCAGATAACTGCGTTAACACTGCACCGTGTACTAATTGATACGGATTACGTATAGACAAAGGCTCGCGACAGCATCGCACCGCGCGCCATAAAGCTAGGAGACTGACGAGTCTAGTTAGTTCTCTTTATATCCATCAGAAACTATTGTTGCGCATTATTAATGCGCAACAACTAGTATCTACTGCTGAAGCTCTTGACCTGTTTGTGTGCCCCCCTTATTTCTCAATGGGAGCTTCCATGAGCAGGTAAGACCCGCGAAATTAACCCGACTGACACGATATGTCATTATCATCATGATAATGACATGTGCCAATCGACGCAACGAGTTTACCCTTGGTATCATCATTATGATAATGATGACACCAAGGGTAAACTCGTTGCGTCGATTGGCACATGTACGGACCGTCGCTGCGGACCCAAGCTGCATGTGCGCACGGCGCACCGGCGATTCTATGGACAAAAAATGTTGATATAGTCGTTTAACTGATTGGTCAGTTTGCCTACCGGCCTCATGGCGATCGCTGCTGGCCACCCGGATGGATGTCGGTAAAAGATGCTAATTACAGCCGACGAACTGCAACAGGCAACGTGCCCCGGACTGATCTTTTTCTCTTCAAGTAGTCAATCTTGATGGCGGCACAAGAAACATTTCCTTGTCATGGCGTGGTTGTTCCCGGTGACCTCCAGAGAACAAAGAAAGTACTGTACTTCAAGAAAGGAAGATATGAACAGAGAGAACTTTTGGTGAAGAAAAGATCAAGAGCCTCTTAGACACCTAACGCTTTCTACAAGTCTACAAGCCTCCCAATGAAGGGGAAGACATCCTCTTGTTTATGTGATGGACGCGGTTGTACCTCTGCAAAATATTCATGGAGAACTATGGTCGCTTTTTATCAGGAAAGAAGAGAATGCCTTTCGGTGGAGAAACAAAACGTGAAGAGGCACAGACTGCGATCTCGTTTTCTCGCGACGTCCACTTCAAAGGCGCACCACGACGCAAAATCGTCCCTATTAACGTCTTTTAACATTCGCTTAGTAATAGAATTTGGTAGACAGAATGAAGAGAATTATAGAGACTGATTATGACAGAAAGGACCAGTTGACTCTTCCTCAGGGTAGATAGGCAGAGATCAGGAAAAGCGTTTCGCCCAAGTCAGAATTGGGCTTGTGTGCTCAAAAATAAGAGAGAGAAACAAGCGGAGAAATAATCCATGGCTTCCGAGCCACTGCGGTGTGGCGGAAAACGAAAGAGTCGACATTCTCGCGAAAAGTGGATTACAAATAGTGCATTACAAAAACCGTTGCTTCTTCAAGTTGAAATCCCTATGGATTACACTGACGTAAGGGCGGTTTTCAAGCTGAAGTCGAAGAGCAAAACAATTGCACGGCAGTGTGCAGAAAACATTGCCGACCAACGCGAGGCACGACGAGTTAAAATTGTGCTGGCGCAAATTTGCACAGAACACGCGCCTACACTTCACCCTCTGGCGTCTCACTCAGCGCAGCGCGAATTGAAGAGTAACTGTGGAGCACAAGTTGAGAAAGATGTAGAACACGTTCTCTTTCGATGTGCGCTCACAAGCGTGTCCCGGCAAAACGAGCTCCCCACGGCAAAAGAGCGAGAAGACAAATCTCTGATAGATATGATTAACCTATACCCATCAAAGTTTTGGCCTTCTTTCTTCTTCTTCTTCTTTAATGCGGACAACATCCTCTAATTCCTAAGATGTAGTAAAACTATCCTTGCAGAAAGTTTTCTCTCGTCAAAAAGGCCAACAATCTATGGGGGTGTTTTCAAATCAAGTCGGGAAGAACGAGATTTTGACGCTCAGCTGCTGGTGGGAGTGTTTCTCGACGTGTGGCACTTGTCAAGGGACAGCGTAGGACTACGGGGTCTCCATCTTTTTTGACGTTTGTCCCGCATGTATACCGTTCAGTTCTACCATTAAGATATGATGCCACTGGGTGCAGGCTTGCAACATGTCAAGTGTAGAACTGTGAGAGTGTCACTTCTGCTCTTCGCATGCCTTGCTCATTCGCAAACAAATCTGGAGTGCTTGTTAAGAGTGGTTTCGTCTTCACTTGGTTGACTATTTGCGACTTTGGGTCCTGAAAAATGATCTTCACTTCTATCTGTTCCACTATAGGGAACGTAAGGCCCCGTTTTGCCTCAGAATCTACGGGTTCGTTCCGTATTATTCCACAATGACCAGAATCCAAACGACGTATACTTTGCACCGTCGGCTAATGTAGTGAAGTAATCTTGCGAGTTTCTGGAGGTAGTGAGATTCCTCCGCAGGTTTCCCTGCAACGCGAGAACAATCGACTGGGAGTCGGTGAAGATTCTTAGAATTCCTTCGAAATGCTCTGGAATTTGTTCCCGTGCGGAGAGCATTGCCAGAATTTCAGTGGTATAATTAGCCTTCTTTAGGAGAAAGAAATACGTATAGTATTAGCGTAGATCTCCTGCTTCGCAATGAGGAGTTGCAGACCATACCAGAGAAGAAGAAGAAACCCATGGCTGCCGGAGAAGGCACATGGTAAAGTGCGGAAACATGAGGTGCCATGCGTCAGTATTGCGAGCAGAGTGAGACCATGTCTAATGTATCAGAGATATGAAAAATGTCCAACCTACAGCATCCTTCATACCTCTTGAAGGAGAGTGAACGCTAAGCATAGAACGTTACTTTTGCTACGAACTCCCATACGGAATCTTGGGCCTTGAACTTCCCCGAGAGAGAGACGTATGTTTATGTTTTCTCTAGCCCTGTTACGGAAGGGGGCCGTGGCGCGTAGGTGACACGGACGGCTGTTTGCCTAGGATCTCTCAATATCAGTTACATGGATACAACGGAATCTATCGCTCTACCTGTACAGTAGCTCTTAAAGACGTGGTCCTATAGTTTTTGTGTGTGAATCGATAAGCTATCGGAGACAGATACAGATATCGGGAGATTTGTATGGGGTTTTTTCAGTCTGTAGCTTTGGTACGAAGGGTATTTATCAATGCGCGATGGGTTTTAGGGGATAGTTGCTGATGCTCAAGGGTTTCACGAGGTCGTTGCTTACCGTAGTGCTCTCATCTTGCGGTGAACGCCTCCTGTGAGGCCGTTCGCCGCCTGTATGTGCCCCACTCGACATGGGTGCTGTTCTACGACAATGACGATCCCGTCAGGACCGTTAGCGCTACCACGAGAACTACAGCTGCTACTCTACGCAACAAACACCGTCTCTTGCTTGCGTCTCTACAATCGAAAGTTAAGTGGAATGGCCTCATGTCGGGTTTTATGCTACCCGCACTATCCTGGAACACTTTGATTTAGTTGTTGGTCTCATCCGTTCCCGGCTTTTGTCGGATGTCGCCGCATGTGCATCCGCTTCTATCGGGGCAAAAGGTTTTCCCGTGACTATTCCTCTATCTGTGTCTGGGGGTTAACTTTGTAATGGTATCAGGTAGTGACCATGTCGAACAGATTCAGAAATATGTTCATCGTCGTTTACGTTGCGGCTTACTCCGCCTTGATGGAGGTCTTCCAGGTCTTCTATGTTCGTCGCCATGAAGACGGCCATAAGCCTTCCGATAGTTTCTCTTCAATTCCTGAGTTGAAAACTGATGTCCTCAATAAAGAAGAAAGGACTTGTAATAGTCTTGCAGCAAACAACATGTGGCACGACGAGAATTGCCAGGGTGATGACTGGATGCTGTGGCAAGTTGCAAGAGTTTAAATAAGGATAGACTTCCGTCCACTACGCCGCAAGCGATATTTTCAGATCTCGTGCACTAAACTGCTTTGTTCTATGTCTCTTATGGTCTCCCGTGTTGATCCTTTGTCGGCAAACGAGATACTTCTTCGACTAGTCTGGACCACAGGGGTGGGCCAACAGATCGAGCACCAACCTTACCGTCAAGTCGAATAATCACAACAAATACATCATCGCTGTCCTTTAAACGTTTCTTTGCTGCGTCACGTTCCGTGCTGAGCCATCGATTCCAATCGTCCTTTCCATACGGTTGCATCCGCCAACTCCGACCAGGAACCCGTTCCACGTCATCCGAGATATAGGGAACGATTAACATATTAGACTTTGAAATCTCGTCTCGAAGTTTCTCCGCCTCTTTCATGACTTGAGATACTTTTTCAACACCTCCGGCCACTAACGCAATTCGAGTCTTACCACGCAGTTGTTTCAATGGCGTAATCGTTCTTGTTACAGAATCTTCGATGCGCAAATTGGCAATCTGTGCGCCACGAGACATGCGTTCCAATCGTCGCACGCCCGCCTTGTTCTCAAGTCGCAGCAAGAAGACAAACAGGGCAATCACACTCAAGTTAATGCCGACGTTGGGAATCTGATGAAAACATGAAAGAAAAGAAACATATCGTCAGAATGAACGATGTAGATTAATGCTCCGAAGATGATATTTTGTTGCGTACCGTTTCCTTAAGGGGTTGTACACCTGATACGCCTGATAAGGCAGCGATGACACGCAAACCTGAGATGAAAAGGCCGACAGCAGCAGATGCCGCCGAACCAGCATACACGAACATGCGTGCTTTTCTAAAAGGTGCTTCTGTTTCTTCTCTCAGTCGGGTGAGCTGCGAATACTGCCGCGTACTTTGGGGAGTGTCTGGTTTGTCATCAATGTCATTAGACATGGGTGACGAAGCTTTCCGTGACTGTGATGACGTGGTGGCGGTGATATCATTTGATCGTGTATCGCTGTTGGGTTCCCGTTCTGTCTGACTCATTCTCCACCGTCTGACAGGCTTGAAAACGCGCAACACTGATGGGGACGTCTTGTTTGGGGATATACTGCGTGTAAAGCCGCTACTCGAACGCAGAGTAACGGGTATTCCGCACGGGGATGTGAAAGCTGGTTCGATAGCCATAATGCCATTCCTGACTTGCAGTTAAGCAGTCAAGGTTAACCTTACCCGATCAAGGAAGACGGAGACGGCCCTCACAGAACAATAGATATATGACCTCAACGCAGCAGAGTGGCTCAATGGGCCGCTCGTTGCAAACTTTGAGATCAACCGAAATCACAGCGCAAGTTTTCGGGCGACCACTCGAATTTTCATTGAAACTGCCACCTTGCACAGGTGCAACGGCAGTTCGTTCCGCTGCAAACACTTAAACGCGCCCTTCCACACGCGCAAACCCCCGCACAGCGCTTCGTGCCGCATCGTCGTGCACAATCGCCCGTGCCTTCCAAGTCGTCTCCCTTTTGGTAATCCGACACGCACCGCTCGTCAATGACGTGGGCACGCATGTATCAGAGAGCGACTCATGTCATCCACGCCAGGACTGCCCCTCGACACCTTCTTGCAATCGTTGCCATGGCTTTCCAACTCGCACTGTGCGCCGCAATCTGCACAGGATGCCACAAATAGTTGCAATGCTTGTACGAGTGTCAGCGCCAACTGCTGTGGCGTGGAGGCAGATGCTCATCATGGGTTCATCTCTGGAGTGGCTCGTTTCTACATCAGCGCCCATCAACAGATTTGTTTCTCGCCGTCAGTATCGAATGGCGCCGCAGTTTCCGATATTTCGGCCGTCATTGGTGTGGAGCAAGGTAAGATTCGCCTGGTTTTGCGTACAGATGAATCGGCGGGGAATGTGTGTATGACCATTGATGAAACTCATATCGTCAAACCGGTTCAGACGAGTGAGCAACAAAACGAGCACAAGATACATTTCACTCTTCCTTTCATCATTCTGGTTTTTCAAAATCGAGCACCAGTTTCGGCTGATAGTTCCGATGCACCCGCAGCAAAAGTTGGTGAACTGAAGAGGTTTGAAAACCTGAAAGAGGCGGTGAATAAGCTTCGTATAACGGGCATCAAGAGCACAGACGATAAAGAAAGAGTGGATGAACAGCAGAGCACATCGGCCTCTGAACAGCTGTCAGAGCAAAAGCAAAGCTTGGAAGACAAGGAAGGAGTTGCATTGGAGCATGTGTTTATGAATGTGATCTCGAAAGGAGCGCACATGGTGATGCCGACGTGCTACCCATATGTGACAGGTAGCGAAGGAGACGAGGATGCTGGGAACAGTAGCGCTTTGCACAAGGCGTTTGTTGAGGCTTGCATGCGGCAGGAAACGGCAATTCGGGACTCTCTCAAGCAAGCAGAAGGGTGGGTTCACTTTGCCAGACGAAAGCGAACATCTGTGGAACAGAGTCCCACCAAGAATGGGGCACGGACGCAGAGAACAAGCGAGCTTCTCAGGGTGGACAAGGGCCGGTAGTGACAAGGGGGAATATCATTTATTCCATTTGTGAACTTTTCTTGGAACCTTTCTTGAAGGTAAGGCTCTTGTGAATGTAGGGAATGACACCACCACCGGCAATGGTTGCCTGCACAAGGCAATCGAGTTCTTCATCGCCGCGAATGGCAAGTTGCAAATGTCTTGGGGTGACTCGTTTGACCTTGAGATCCTTGCAGGCGTTTCCGGCAAGCTCCAGAACCTCTGCGGTGAGGTACTCGAGTATGGCAGCAGAGTAGACTGCGGCCGTAGCTCCTACTCGTTCTTGACGGCTGACGCGGTTCTTGAGGTGGCGGTGAATGCGACCGACGGGAAATTGGAGACCGGCGCGAGAGGAGCGAGAGATGACCTTCTTGGGTTCGGTGGATGAGGAAGTCTTGGCGTGGGTTCCGTTTGTGGAGGACTTGTTGTCCTTGTCCTTGTCCTTGTCCTTGTCGTCGGCTGGGGCGGACTTTTTGGGAGCCATTTGGGCTTAACAGCGCGGGTGAACGGTTTATGATCGGTGCGCGCAGCGCGGGGCCAGCGGGCGGGAGGGCGGGCGGCGGGCGATGGGCGATGGGCGATGGGCGGGGGACAAGGAAGCTGCGAGCGAGGGCGCGACGAGACGCTGGTGCAAGATGCGGAAGGCGCTTGAAGCAGAGGTGGAGTGGGGGGGGGGGGCTCACGGGGCGGAAGGACGACGCGTCAGGGGGCGCGCGGGGGGCGGAAGCGGCAGCGACCAAGACGGCGAAGTGGATAAATACGTTGCCCCAAAGCGCGCCATTTTTTCTTCGCGCGATTAGATCCCGTGCGCCGCGCCACGTGTGCAGCTGTGCGCGTGGCCACGCGACGGCACCGGCACCGGCGCGCGGCGGCGGCGGCGGCGCGCGCGCGCGTGACGCGCTGCGCGCGTGACACGACGCGCGCTGAATTGGCGGCACGCGTGCGACGCGGAGGTGCACGCTGGCGCGCGCGGCGCGCGCGGCGCGCGCAGCGCGCGCATCGTGGCGCGCGCGCATCGCGGCGCGGACGAACAAACAGACACTTCGCGGGGCGCGCCTCGCGCGCAGACGAGAGCGCGTGAAACGGTCGGCGCGCGAAGCCGCGCGCTGTAAAGCGCCGGCTGGCGCCGCCCGTTACGCGCGCGGCGCGCCGCCGTACGTGGGCGCCGCGCCGCCGCCGCGGCACGCTTGCGCGTGGCGTGCTATAAAAGCGCATGTTCACCGCCAGCTGACGGCTCTTGCGCGCTGTGAGCTGCGGTTGGTGACGCTGTGTTCTTGCTTGTCCCCCCTCGCCTCTTTCGCCCCGCCCTCGTCCGTCCCCCACTTCGCCTCCGCCTGCTTTTGCTCGCTCTTTGAGGCTTGCGCTGAGCTTTGCTTGTTGACGTTTGGTCGGTATGAAGCGCTTCTTGTTGCTGCTGGCCTTTTTCTTGGCCGTCACGCTGGTGCGCGCCCAGGAAGGCGAGGAAGAGCCCGACGTCGGTGCGTTGCCGGACTCTGCTGCCGACGGTGTCTCAAACGCCGTCGTCCCGAATCCGAGGCCCACACTGTTTGGTCTACTTGCTGAATCTGAAAATCACAAGATCCTCTTCGCCATTGTCAACTCCAACGCGGAGATCAAGGATGCCTTGGACGATCCGGGCGCAAGGTTCACCGTCTTCCCACCTGTCGATCAGGCCTTCATCCGCCTGACCCGGAGCCTCAGCCCCGGCGTTGACTTTGATGAGCAAGATCCGGAGGAGGTTATTGCCACCCTCTTAGCCGCTCTCGAGAATATCCGAGAGGTGCCCAACTTTCCTGGCGTGGTTGGCCTTGTGTGGTATCACGTGCTTAATGGCGCGTTCACGTACGGCATGCTGGAGAACTTTGGCACCTTCAAGACCGGCCTTGGTCCCAACCTGACCTTTGCCGACGGCTTCATCATTGACGGCGACGACACTAGAGACAACGCCAGGGCCAGCCCCAGAAATATCTTCACTCTTAACGGCTGGGCAAACCCCGTCTTCAACGTCCTTTTGCCGTTCAATCTTCGCGCAGCCCAGGATATTGTCGCCGCCCTTCCCACCCCGACTCCTGCCGTGACCCCGGAAGTCACGCCCACGCCCATCGTCGCCCCGACTGCCACACCAGTTGCCGTACCTGAAGACGACGACGGCGACAGTACCGTCACGGGTCCCGCCATTATCGATGACGGTGATGGGGAGGCGACGGTTACGGAAATGGATGACATCGAACCGACGCCCACGGACGAGGATGACGACGAAGTGTGCTTCCCGGCCTCTGCGACTGTTACTACCATGGAGGGAGAGTCCGTCCGAATGGCTGATCTTCAACCTGGTGAACATGTACATCACGACGAACACGGTGCTTCTTCTCGCGTGTTCTTCTTCACACATCGTACCTCCAAGCCCGAACTGTGGTTCTACCGCATTTCCACTGCGTCTGGCCACGCCGTCACCATGACTGGCAAGCATTACTTGTATGCCAATGGACGTCTCACCGCTGCGCACGCCGTTAAGATCGGTCACCTGCTCCGCACCAAGGCTGGAGAGAGCGCGGTCACTTCTGTGCAGCGTGTGAAGGATACTGGACTTTTCGCTCCGCACTCCATGCACGGAGATCTTCTGGTTGATGGCATCGTGGTCAGCAGCTATTCGCGGACTGTGGAGCCGCGCTTGGCACATGCTCTTCTCATGCCTCTACGCTGGCTTGCTCGTGCAACTGGATCCAAGGAAGTTCTTCCTGGCGTGTTCTATGAAGGTGGCCGAGGGTTGGAGAGGTTTGTGCCAAAGGGCTTGGCAGAGTATTAGACGTGCGCTTCTCTTGTAACTATGCTTCGATACAGTTTTCGTAGATACTTGATCATAATCATCTGCTGGGTGAGAGCAAATGGGCAGATATAGCTTACTACCCTCAACCCTTGCGCCAACATCATTATCATCTCCGGTATTTTTCGCTTTTCTGAGTTTCATACAAGTAAACTGTACTGCTTATCATCAGGATTTCCATCTCTACCTTCCATTGTGTCCTCTGCTGATGGTTCTCCTTCGTTGGAGCTCGCCGTCAGCTGGGTGATCGGGAATGAAGATTTTAAGGATTGCGACATGCCGCCATGCGACAATATGGAACGAACAAGCTGAAAGCGGAGACTTCGGTAATCTTCACGACGTGAGGTTCACGCACGTCAACGAACTGCACCTGAAGTGTTACTGTACAACCCTTACTTCTGCCTCGTGCGCCAGGCGACTGCCCTGGATTGTCGATATCCCGTTCCTGATGATTTCCGTCACGTTTTATGGATGGAATAGATACAAGGGTTCTTACTTCTACGGTCGGGAAGCGCTCTCGCTGACAACCACGCCATCACATTTTTGAGCTGTACCTTTGTACCGTTCGGGCTTGAATTGAATTTAATTCATTGACAAAGTCTATCTCTAAGCGTTTCTGATTGTCCAAGAGTGGATTTCATATCTACGTTGGGCGCTTTACTGCACCTGGGGGCACCCCAGGTGCAGTGCATGCGCACTTCTCATCACTTTTGACGCGGCACTTGAACTTGAAGTTGTGGCTGTTGGATTTGCGGTGAACGGCACTTTGATGCAACGTTCCGAGCAACGGCGCGCCACGACGCGCCACGACATGATGATGCGACCATCAAGGTACGACGGTGAACAGCTCGGCCCTTCTTGTTTGGGCCCGGGAATTGGCTTCATTTGGGGTTGTTCGGCACGGGGGGTGGGCACCCATGCATGGTACCTATCCCACAATTATAGCACTGCTGGCACGTTGCGGCATGCGAAGGCGTTGAAGACAAGTCGTCGATATTTGTGTTCTTGGCTCTCAAAACCGAAGTTCAAGCCACTCAGCCCGCTTTTTCCCAGTAAACCTCCCGCGACTCGTGGTAGCCATACCCTACCTTCTTAACACTTGTCCCCATACGTTTATCAGCGGAGAAAAGTTGCCAGCAAAACCCGGCACACCACAACCGACGGAAATGTCCGAACAACCACCGCAAAGCCGTTCAAAATTGGGCAATAGCTACGACAGAGCCGAGGTTGAAAGCGTTCAAGCGCAGTATATGAAGGAACTGCGTCAGATGTACTCGAAAACAGGCTGCATCGACTGCGGTGCAAAGCCAGCCAACTGGGCTACTCTAAAGCGTGGCGCATTTGTTTGTATGAGTTGCGCTCAGAAACTACGCGCAGACGCTTCGAATAGGGTGAAAAACTGTATAGGAACTTATTTATGGCATGAAGACGAAATGGCTGTGATGAGGTGTGGCAAATAAATGCAGAGAAGGATGAGGGTTGGAGCCGCTCTCGAGACGAGGGCGAGATAGAGCACGAGAGGTGATGAATAATCTGTCGGACGCTCGAGGAAATAAACACGATGATTTACCACAATCTTCCGCCCTTTCTGCAGGAGACGGTGTTTCCAGTGTCGAGGATCCTCTTGACCAAAAGCGGCGGTTGAAGAGCGGCGTTTTGTGCGCGCTGCCATCGTATGTGGCGATCAATGCCGACAAATGGCCCATAGCTCGGATTGAGGTCGAATAGACGCAGAATTTGTTCCGCTTGTTGCTTTGACAGAGATTCAATGTTCACCTGCTCAGCGCGCTGAGACGTGACAAAGTCCCAGTCAATTGGGCTTGGAACCGGTTCAGGTTCTTCCTGTTTCTTCGCAGTGGTTCGCAGCGACGGAGAGATGGGCTTTTCAACGCGCACAAAGTTGTCCATTTTTTAAGGATCGCTAAAACAGTTGTACCAACGAGGGCGAATAATACGAGGAAAGAGGAAAGTGACGTGACCACGCGATAATTTCGTGAAGAAGAGGAGGTGGTCAACACGAAAACGGATGCATGCCAAGTACGCTGCGTCGGTTGTGGAGGCACCGGCGCCCGACACAGATTACAGTTGTGCCAGCTTCCATCACGCTGTCACGCAACGCGTGCCCCACTCGCCGCGCGCGCATCGTGCGCGGAGCCAACGCGCGCGATCGCCGCCTGCGGCAGACGCATCCAATCTGCCGTTGTACGCCCCGAGAGCAACCAACTCCACCATGGCCGCCAGAAACGAGACCGCGCGCCTGTACAGAAGCTTCCTGACTCTTAGGTACCGCTTTCCGAACAAGCAGGCGCGCTCGGTCATGCGTCGATGGACCACTTTGTTCTTCACGATGCGACAGGTCGAGTACGAGCAGATCGTCGCGCAGCAGGGAAAACAGGCGGCGGATCTGCAAGCGCAGCAATGGCGGGCTGAAGCTCATGAGGATCTTGGTAAGCCTTTCGCTTTCCCCATCCGTTTACAAAATTATTGCAGAGAGATCTTGCTTCTACTTGTCACTTACACCCCCTAACCATCCTGCGCGCTTGCTCCCATTTCAGAGATGTGGAAAGCCTTGGCCGAACAAGATGAGGATTCGAGAAGACAGTTGACGCGCGCAATTCTGCAAGACGGCTCTCCACCGCACACGCTCAACTCAGCCTAGGGTTCTTGCCGTTCTCTCTGGAATGCTTGACAATCATGGGTGTCAACACTTTCTTCGCCGCTTCATACGCTCCAAAGAACACGGCGCCACCAATAGAAATCCACATCACTCTGGGCACCACTCCGGCCATCAGCGCTCCAGCACCTTCTTCCCTTGCAATCGTACTAATTCCATGTACAATGCCATTGTATTTTGGAGCCGCCACATTCTGCGTCATCAGGCGCGTTTTCACAACGTCCAACGGAGTCGTCAACGCTGCTGAGATCGCGCCGGCCACTGAACCACACACAGAAGTCTCCCAGGTCTCCAGCGTTTGTCCCCTCTTCCGCTTCTTTGCCATCGTTTTAAGATACTCGTATAACGGGAACTGGATCGCGTCAAACGGTAGCTCGCGAATGACTAAGCTGCCATAGCCAGTGTAAAAGCCTGCAAGTCCTTCTTTTGCAATCGTGCCACGGATCGCAGCTCCAGCGCCCGCATATAACCCCGATTGTACACGTTGTTTGACAACTTCGAACGGCGCTCTAACAGTAGAGCCCGCAACATCGCCCGCGGCAGCCGCAACCATGTGACAGAGCGGTGCGTAATACGGCTTTTTGTCGCCGACAAATTGTTCCAAAACATGCTTTACATAGTCATACACTCCGAAAAACGCCGCTGCTGCGGGCGCAGACGCTACCACAGCAGGTCCGAAGCCTGCGTATAACCCAGTTAGTAGTGCTGCTGGGGACTTGGGAGCTACGCTGGAAGACAGTTGCAAGCGCGTTTTCAACGTGTCTAGAGGGAATAGAACCGCATCCACCGTGAAGCCCGCTACAGCACCGGCGCCGAGAGCGATTCGAAACGTTTCCGTCGGTGTGATTGTTTGAGAGCTTTCTGTTGTGGAATTGGCGATCAAAAGCTGACGAGACCGTCTGGGACAAAGTGGGGGCGGAGACACAACCATTCTGGACTGTGCACTTGAATCGAGATCGGCGTCTCAAGGTGAAGATGAAGATGTTGGCGTAGCTCTCGCTTGTTGGGGAGATGCTGCGCATTGCAATCTCATCGACGCTGGGATCATCGCGTGTGGCCAGCGGCTGTCATTTCGGTGACAACTGTCAGCACATGTTGACAAACGCGTCGACACGAATAAAAACTCCAACTAAACAAAACGTGCAACCGGCGAATCGCGCCGTGATTGGAGATATATCTGCACAACCTACGTCGCATCCTCGACTTCTTTCGATGCGCACGCGCTCCACGAACGCTATCGTCCCTGTTGTGTCTACGTCCAAACACGACAGTTCGCGAGTCTTCCACCACTGCTTGAATCGCGCAAACCGGGCCACATAGGCCCATTCTGCACCGCCTTGGGAGCAACTCGCCGACTGAACGAACCTACTTTCGAAAAGGTCAAACAGTTTATGGTGCCGCCGTACCGCATCTCCTCTAGCGTTGTCGAACTTACCTATATTACAACCTTCTACTGCTCCCTCGCTACCTGCAGCTGCCGCACCCACGGCGTACAGGGAACATCGTCACTGGTCGTCAGTGGTAGTGGCTTAATTGTGCCAAAGTACACATCATCTGTTGAATCACATTTCCGAGGGCAAGACCCCTTGGCGCTGTGAACTTTTTCGCCTGGATTATGAAGTGCGCTGCTGTTCTAGTTTTCCTTTTGTTTTTGGGTATCAAGCAAATAGTTGCGTCAATAGACACCGTTTCTCCTGAATCACTGCCTCCGCCCTGGGCCGACAACAGTGGCATCTGCCACCCAAACCATCACAATCATGCGACATCCAGTTCTATATGTGATCCATCTGGTCTTTTGAGCAATCATCAAGTTTCACAACTTGACCGAACTCTAGACCACATCTACACCGGCACTCGGCCTTACTCACTTGTAAGATGTGGTGCCAATTCCCATTCTGACCCCTCACACCCAACGAGCCACGGCTTTCATGTCGCGATTGCAGTCGTAAGACGAATGGCATTTGATGGAGAAACCCTCTCTACGCGAGCAGAGAACTTTGCAAAAGTTGTCTTCGACAACTGGCAATTGGCGGAGAACTGCGGCGCAGGTGTTCTTCTTTTTGTTTCCATGGCCGACAAAAGAATGTACATGAAGACTGGAGAGACCGCCGTCAAGTATTTAAACGAGCATCAGATCGATGACGTGTACTCCAGAATGGTACCCAAACTGAAGAAAAATCGACTTGAAGCTGCTCTACGTGTTGGCTTGGAAAGAATAGGGCACTACCTCTCAAAGTATAAAGGAGAGCATCCTGGCGCTAGGTCAACAGAAGGAGATCGAGGACGCGGTTCAGGTGCACTCTTCTTCCGCAATTTACCGTCCTGGTGGGATTTAGAACTCTCCATAGTTGCGCTGGTGTTCTCTGCTTTGGCTGTCGTCGCCTGCTGCAATGGAGTTGGTGGTATTGAGGTGGCCAGAAAGAAGAGAGAGAAGAAGGAGCTGTTGCGAAAACTTGATATTGTTCGTGACGAGTATTTTGGCAGCATGAGTGAGCACTACGCGCCGTTGACATGTCCCATCAGTCTTGAAAGGATAAAGCTTTCATGGGAGCCAGCAGATACTCCTGCATCAGAGAGTGATGCTCTTGCAGAAGGCGAAGCGCCACCGAGAAGGCGGTCTGTACGAACCTTGCGATGTGGCCATACTTTCTACGAAAGCTCTCTGGAAGAATACATGACACCAGGCGATGACATCCTCAAGTGTCCAGTTTGCGGCTATTCAGAGGCGGAAACGACCAGTCCACCACCATTGCGAGAAACCCGCATGCGAGACGTCTCATTCCGTTTGAATCGGTTACGTGACCAGTATCCGCACATTCTGACAGATGATATTATGGCGAAGTTGGAATCTGAACCACCGAACATCTGGCCAAATCCAATGAGAGAGGCGTACCTCAAACCCCTTCGGCGTCCTCGGGCGCTCGGTGAAGAGGATGACGAAAGACACGTAAGTAGTGGCAATTTCTGGACTGGAGTTGGGGGCGCGCTTGCTGCGGGTGGCATTGGCGCACTCATCGGATCCTTCTTTGGAGGACGGGGCAGACGGGATGACGGTCCATACTATTCTGATATTGGCGCGAACAACAGTGGCCAAGGTTTCTGGGGACGCAACTCTGGCGGAGGTCATGGCACAGGCTGGGGCAATAACATATCCAACGCGTTCTCTGGAGGAGGGGGAGGCTTCGGTTCTGGTTGGGGTGGTGGTGGTGGTGGTGGAGGTGGACATGGAATCAGCTTCGGCGGGGGTGGAGGCGGGGGCGGAGGCGGGGGCGGAGGTCATGGAACAGGGTGGTAGTCCAACCGAAGCGTGACCCCAAACTAAGGGATATGGATGCATGCTTTACTAACTAGAGAAAGTGATCTGAACCATACTAGAAGTTCTTGTTGCGTACAATGAGATGAACCATAGAAAGGACATGACAGAGTAGCTACTTTGCTCGCTTTGCTGATCATGCTGCTCGCAATAGTGAGTTCGAGATGACGCAAAGTTGGTAACTTGTCAGAAGAAGACAACCATGATAGTGATGCCATACATAGTCAAACAGCGTGAAACTCAACTATTCACAGTTTCTAAGTTGATGCCAATTTCTACTTCTTCGCGGGACGCGGTAGTTTCGTTCCAAGAGCCCTTTCAATCTTCACAATGATCTATATAGCAGAACAGAAGCCAAAATGCTGTCAGCCCCTGCCAAACAATGCGATAGAGCTGTGTGTGATGAGGAATGGACGTACCTGTCCGTTCGGAATGGCCTTGCCGTTTTCGTACTGATTGATAACAGCTGGCTTTTCGTTTATGATTTTCGCCAGATCGGCCTGTGTCATTTTCTTCTGAGTACGAGCCTTTTGAATTGCCTTGCCTAGCGTGAGACCGACTCTCTTGTCTGCGCAACACAAGATAAAAGCCAGTTAGCTTGCTAGTCGAAGCAATGGTTTCACGAGCCAATCGGGACTGTGAAAGTGGTCCACGTACGTGAAAGGTTCTCGGTGTCTGCGTCAAGCTTGGCCATGTTGGTATCACCTCGCCTGGAATTTGAGCCGGCGGCAACTGTTTCAAAGTAGAAACACGAATGTAAGGGCTACGTTAGTCAACATGTGCGACAGGGAAGCTCCCAACGCAGAAATTTTGGACTCAATATTGACTACACGTACATTTCTTCTCCGTAGGAGCACCACCAGCTCCGGCCTCCGGCTTCTTGGAGGAGGAGGCCTTCGGGCGAATTACGACTGTCGAGAGCGTAACAAATGTCAGTGAGGCTGTCTATGATAACGGCTGCTGGTGAATTGTAAGCCATACCTTTTTCCCAATCTTGCTGAGACATCTTTGACAGGTAGTTTGGGAGCGGTTTCTTCGCAGAGGGTAGCAGGTGGTAAACAACTATTGATGAGGACGCGTTTCGCTGACGGAGCTGGGGAGCGGTTTTAGATGATGGCGAAGAGCGACGTTCTTGAGTGCAATCGTGCCACAGCAATTAGTATGTTCGGTAGAAGTTTCTGGGATGCCAATTGGCTCTGGGCCGTTGATCGCTGACGTCAACAGCTGTGCCAGCTGGCAAGGTGACGTGTACTGACTGCGTTCGACGTCGTGTGCCGAGAAATGCTGCGTTCCGTAACGGAGAGAACAGGGTAGATGTGCTGCTACAATTGCGATGAGGTGAGCGTCGGCGAGTATCTGGTTAAGAGCCATGGCACTCTGTGATACCTTAAGTACCACGACGATAGTCTGAAATCAAGCCCGTTTATACCTTTGCTGATTGCGCTACGACTCGTATTAAAACCTCTGGTGATTTGTCGCAGAATGGCGGCCGTTGAGGAATTCAAACCCAGGCATACAAGGAATTTGCGCACACGATTCACAATAGAGAGAGAGGCATTCATGTGAAACTGCGCACCCGCTTACGATACGAGACTGTCATTAGTTACATGAGAAAAGAATCGAAACAAGTTCTTTCTTTACATCGGTGCGACTACAGTTTTGAACAGGTTCTGTTGCCGCTATTAACCGTGCTGCATCAAGAGAGAGAAACATCTGTGTCAAAATTTGCCAAGATTTCCTCCTTCCCCTCGTACACGTCTACTCGTCTTGTTCATTTTCTACATGAAAATTTTGTTCCAAGAGATGAGGGAAAGCGTTCTCAGAGCTTCTCTGGTAGTTAAGCTTCATGAGGGGGCGCGATGTACCATTTGTATTCATGAATTCCTTCCTTGTTGTGATGAAATTGCGATGAAACAGGCAGGGGCGTATTTCTGACTACTTTTCTTGTAACGTTTGAAGTCAAACAGTTACCCGTTTTTCTCGAAGTCATACCAAAAGTAGTCAATAGGTAGTCAAACGCCAATAAAGCCAATTACGAGTCTTCTTTACTTATCTTAAGCTGTATATCTTAAAATAAAGATAGAGTCTCTTCGTCTTGAACGCTAGTGTAGCGAGAAAGAGTAAACGTCTTTGATCGAACGTTCAGAGCTTTGAAAGCGAAGTATCTATAGAGAGCCAAGGTATCAATTAGCGGCTCGAAATGTCTCTGCAACAGCTTTAGACGGTGATTCTAGACACCTTTGACTACGTTTGGCTACTTCTTTTTGCTTACTGCTACTCAGCAGTAGTCCCGTTGTCAAAAGTCAATTCTAATTCTGGCAGAGTCATGAAGTCATGGATACGACCCTCGAAACAGGGCTTAAATACACACTTTACAATACTCTATCCAGCATGAACACTCATTTGCGAAAGTGAATAATAGTTCTCTCCAAGCCCCATGAGTGGCATCAATAGGCACAATGCACCTTAAGAAAGAGCGGAATAATATTCGCGTTTCTTTCGTTTTGTTGAGCTGGAGCCCTGTCCTTAGAAAGGAGTACACCGGTATTGCCCGAACATAGAATATCCCATAGATCCTCAATGATATTAAGATCTATTTCTCCTAGATCGTGGAGGATATCAATATGTGGAACGGGAGAGCTCGTGTGTTCCCAAGCTCGCAATCGTGAAATTTTTTTGTCAAGATTAGACAAAATAAGAAGGAAAGGGTGAAAGGGTGAAGAGGTCAAAAGAAAGAGGGGACGTGGGCGGCCACAATGCTCTCAACAGAACGACTTCATTTACAGACAGTCAATGCCGAAACTTGGCGACACATATAACAAATCTAGTTGATGACATTCTGTCCGTACTTCCAGTTAGCCGGGATACGCTTTGAGGTCTTGTAATACCTCGCCAAACGATGGATACGACTTTCAATAAGAATTAGTCTGAACTTGGCATCCTTATCCTTGCGGTTGCGATCAAGATGCTTACGGACGGAGGCGGCCTTCTTGATAAGCATGTAAAGATCTTCTGGAATTTCCGGCGCCAACCCTTTTGTCTTGAGAATGCGCAAAATCTTGCTCCCGGTCACGGCGTGTACTTGAGTGATACCTTGGGAATCACGAAGGTAGACACCAATCTGAGAAGGTACAAAACCCTTCTTTGCCAGTTTACAGATTTGATCGGTAACTTCCTCTGGGGTGGCCTTCAACCAGGATGGAGGGTTCCTCTTGTAGGGC
This sequence comes from Gracilaria domingensis, assembly GCA_022539475.1. Lineage (NCBI taxonomy): Eukaryota > Rhodophyta > Florideophyceae > Gracilariales > Gracilariaceae > Gracilaria > Gracilaria domingensis. Next base: position 102,276 of record VCMS01000081.1, read on the forward strand.
AGAGCTGACTTGGAGATACCCTTTCTGTGATTTTCATTTCAAATACACGCGCAGGTAGGGACAGGAGTAGAGATACGCTCGTCAGTACGGCTTGGCAGGTTGAAGATTCTTGCAATCATCTCGAAAGATTTGCATTCGGTAATCAACGCAGCTGGGTGAACGCTGATGACGTTTCGTTTGGGATTCAATCATGCACGTAGTATGCTCGCAGGGAACGCAGTCGGGATTGCCATGACGCATTCCGCTGGTGCTGCACATCAGCAGAAAAATAAGCGCTTTAAACTTCCAACGTTTCGTGCAACACAATTACGCGACGAATTGATCCCTCATTGACGCGTTAACCGGAGGATGAGCAGGTCGACAAAGCGATCGAAACCGACGAAGGATGACTTACCCTTTGCTGTGCATACGACCCATGTTGGAAAGCTTTTGTTAAGCACTTTTACCCGATGCGATGCGCGAGAAGGACGATGTGGCCGTCGTGGTAGCGTACAATCGCTGCGTGCTGAAGAAGGGTGGGCGGCGTTGGGGATCGGGACGAGCGGGATACAGTCCGTTCTTGGAGACGACATGCGCCGACGACGTCTTCCGTGTGCCGTCGGGCAATGCCAAACTTTATTGGTGACTTTTGGAATTATTTTCACATTTCTGAGCGCAATTGGCGGAAGGAAGACAGCGGCGACAAGGAAGCACCTCCAGCAACGCTTTCGCATCTCTAGCGATGGGCACCCGATAGGGTAGATATCGCCCGCGTCTGCAACAAGTTATGCGCCAGCGGCCGTCTCCATCGCCTCCCGCCCCCGTCCCCCTCAGCGCTGCCGGCTGCCAGCACCTCCTGATATGGCGTCCGAGCTGCTCTACCTCCTCACCGACCGCACTGCGCTATGCATGGTAGTCACTGCCACGCTCACTGCGGCTTACGCGTCCTATCGAGCCAATGCGCCGCTCTTCAAGAGGGGCTCGTCGCGTACGCAGTCGTTGGCGCCATCAATTTCTGAGCAGTTTATTGATGAGAACAGACGCATTTTGGAAGGTTCTACAGCGGTTGCGTTTCCTATCATCGCCACGATATCCATTGTGTTCCTCTTCTTTTTCATCAAGTCCTTTGGGTACATACTTACTCTTCTTTCCACCGTATCCAGCGTTTTTTCAGTCGCTTTCTTCTTGTGGCCTTTTGCTGAGCTCATTGCTGCTCGTATTCGCGCTCTTGCAGTTCAACACCGCTCGAATAACGCCATCGAGTTTATGATTGTTGTACCCATTGCGCTGACTGTAATTGTAGTTTGGTTGTTCACAGGCAGCTGGATGCCAAACAATGTCATTGGCGTTAGCTTGTGTGTTTTGTTTGCCTCTCTCTGCAAAGTTCCGAACCTTAAAGTCACCGTCATGCTTTTTGCGGGCCTGTTCGTATACGACATTTTCTTCGTTTTCTTCTCGGAAAGATTCTTCGGACGAAACGTTATGGTGGAGGTTGCCACCTCCGCCCCTAAGAACCCTGTGTCAGCACTTGCGTCCTTCCTTAATTTGCCGTTTACCCCAGTGAAGAACTTGGCCTTACCAGCCAAACTTGTGTTTCCCGCTGGAGGGAAGGATTTTGCTATTCTTGGGCTTGGAGATATCATTCTACCGGAGGTTCTTCTCACATATCTTTTGGAAGTGGACCTGCTGCGAACTGCTCAAAGGGCATCATGGTACAATGGTTACTTCACGAGGGCTCTAGTAGCCTATATTATGGCTTTGTACACCAGCTTTTACTGCAATTTTGTCTTTCAGAACGCACAACCCGCACTGTTGTATATAGTTCCTGCTCTCCTGTTGACTACTTTGGTACATGCAAGAAGCAAGGGAGAAATTGATGCATTGTGGACAGGTACAGCAATCCGACATCCTCAGGGAGAAATTGGGGCGAGCATGACTCTTGAAACCAATTCTACAACAACAGACCCAAAAGATCTTGAGACAACTGCGCTTGTGACGTGACCGCAGTCGCAGCACATTATCTATAAAATGTCAACAATGAAATCTTCAGGCAGCAGTCAGGAGTTGCAGACTGAGCTTTTGTGAGCTGCTCAGTTACAGAAATCCGTCAAATCCGTCAAATTGATCTTGCGAAAGAATCGCAGTCCCGCAGGTTGTTATAAAAGGCTGCGGTCCAAGGTCTGCGTCTCTTTGCGCCAATTTTTGTCTTGAAGCCCTATTGCAGCAGTAAGATAAGGTTAGGATAGTCCCCATTTTGGAAATGCCAGAATATAAGTCAAGTCACTCGTATCATTGATAAACTCAAACTACCTTCACAAAGTTCACATCGGTTGGCTTGAGACAGGCGCAGAGCTCCTTTTATTGACTCGACACTGCTAATTTCTTGAGGTGATCTGTGAAGACCTGAAGACTGACATCGTCTGTGAAGATAAAATCTGAGCCTCCGTACTCTGCAGCAGCACTGTGATGGTTGACAGAGGGGTTCAACTTGGCGAGCAGAAAACGAGCTTGTGATCCCTTCTGGTCACATTCAATGTATCGGGCGTATGGGAAACGCTCGTCGAGAACAGCTGCAGCATCGTCCTTTGGTGCTTGAAGCAGCAACTTAAAGTTAGTGTGCTTTCCGTCTTCATGGTATCCAGCTTTTCGCCAAGCACGAACAGTTTCTCCGGAAAAGACAATTACATAGAAGAACGTATCCAGTAGTAGAATTCGATCGGGCTTGATCGAGGTAACGTCCAGCAGAACTGGCTCTGGGGGACCCGACAAGGAATAACTCATAAGAGTGGGCTGAATCATAAGTAGACAGTTGTTGACATTTTCCCGATTCAGGTATGAACGATACAACGCAGTCTCATCGGGCGTTGAATTGAAGACTTGAAGGAACTGTGACCGTCTCAGATTGAACATGAACTGCGGGTATAGACTGAAATTTGCGCTGAGAGCAAACGAGTCAGGACTGTCTCTGTCATACTGCGCAAATCTCGCGCACAAGCGAATTAGCATTCTGTCAACCCATCGCAGAATGTCGAACGAGTCCTCGTTCTCTGTCTTATACACTGCCATTCTCGCCATCAGTACAGCAGCTGCATCTTGGTCGAATCCAGCAGCAACTGCCTCAATGTTTTCGCCTGAGGTCCAGCGCCCTGCGGTTGTGGTGACCCGCATCCGATGCTGGCCAGAAGCGTGGATATAACGTGTGACAAACTGAACAAATCTGTACTGGTCGTCGCGAATAGGGTTCGAATGTGGGTTCACAACTTCGAAGTACGCAGCAATCGTGGTGTTCGTATCTAGTGTGCACATACGCCATGAAGTTGTGCCACCAATACCGATCTCCATATCAGTCGAAACAGAAGGCCCGTCTTTGTTCAAAGACGCCACAGGGCCAATGACTCCAGCAATCTTGATCTCGCGCGACGTAATAATGTCCAGAGAAGACTGGAACCCCATTGTGAGCTGATTGGTCTCATCGGTCGCAAAGAACTTCTCAAAGGAATTCTTGAACATGGGATGCTCAAACGATTCTGAAATGACCAACACCCCTCCAGTACGATCAACGCAAGACTTCATCTCATAACTTCCCACTTGGTCCAGAGAACAACTCCATACATCAATCGCATGACCCGCATTAACGGCCCTGGTGGCAATATCGTCAAAGGCTTTGAGCGCCGAGCTATGGAACGGAGCATTATCCTTTTCCATATCAGAGTGAGATCGAACGGTGTCGCCAAGCTCCAGCGCAACAATCTTGCCCGGATCCACGGTACCAGGCCCACCAACAAGCAGCTCAACCCTGGCGCCGTTTCCAGCATACGTGCACTCCAGAATTCCAACCGCGACGGAAAGCGCAGTGCACGTAGCTCTCTTTGGTCGCTGCGACGCCGGGACTGGCCAGGGATCGGTATCCAATTCTTCTAGAATGGAAGTCATCATGAACTCACCCTCGCTGGCTGGTTGCAAGAAGCGAGCGGCGCCAACCATGGCTGGGTTGACGCCGGGCGCGCCGTTCATAGCCGCGCCTCTCGCCATGCCGGATGGCAGCGCCAGCAGCTCTCTTATTTGGTCGGTGGTGTACTCCTTCTCGCCTCGCAGCACGTAGCACTTTGCGCAGTCTGTGTAGCCGATGACGTGCACGTGCACGTTTTGTCCGAATGTAATGAGGCCGACCATTGCGTCCTGCGGAAGCAAGGACAGCGCCTTGATGATGTAGTCTTTTGCGGTTTGCAGCTCGTCGTCGCGCGTGCAGGTATCAAGCACGAAGAGAAAGGCGGGCGGTGCGGCGGGCTGTCTCGGCAACGAGTACTCGACGGTGGTGAAATCCGGCACGAGTTCATACGGCAGGTTTTGCTCCGAGATGGACGAGTAGTTGGGCGGCAGTCCATTGCGATGGTGACAAAACACGCAGAACCACATGCGCGTGCGCAGATCGACGCGGCAGTAGGGATTGAGCACGGCGGTGCACGCCTTGCATTGCACCGGATCGTACGGAAGCGGCTGCGGGAGACGGTTGGGGGCAAGGCGCTTGAGCGGGGTGTACATGCAGGCAAACGGAACGATGCAGCGTGTGGCCTCCAGCCGCGACGACGGCCAGGTCATCCATGACCAGCGACAGCCGTCCATTTCCTCGAGCTCGGCAAAGTCCATGGTGGGGCGGGGTGCGAAGGCACGCTGCGTCGACGCGGTGTGTCGGGGGCGGGCGCGGCGCTTAACGAGGGCGGGGACGGGCGCGCGGACACCGCGCGGCTGTGGGCGATGAGCGTTGACGGCGCGTAGATAGAGATGCGCCGCGAGGACATGGTCGATCACTGCGCGTTTGCAAGAGTTTGCAGTCGCAGTTGCTGACACATGCGGCGCACGACCAAAGTAGCGCGGGCCATGTTGATTGCGCAGTTGAGCTGAGAGCCACGTGTCCAGCGCGTCCAGCGATCGGTACGGCTGGAACGTGTCTCGGATTGACCTCGGATTCAGCCGCTGAATTTCAGCGGTGTAGGCTCTGTTTCTTTCTCTGCACACGTATAAACAGAACAAGGGTATTGAAGTATGGAAAAAGGATATAGGATGTTCGGAAGGTGAGGCATCTGTACCGTTGTCCAAACAAGGGTATTCACCGAGCAAGTTCGAGGTAGTTTTTGCTCCGGACGCAGGCGGCGGCTGTGTGTGTGGTGGTGGTAGATTTATGGCATGACTGCTGGCTGTCGGCGTCACAGGTGTTGTGCCGCTCGCGGCGCATTGACGCACCTTTGCGTGAGCACGTTGCGGCGGGGCTGTGTGACACGCATCAGGGCGGCTGGAGATTGTGTATTCCAGCGCAGGTAACAGTCTGGCTGGTAAACCAGTGCTCACTGTCAACACGCGAAGAAAAGTCGTTTGACAACCAGCCTGGCTCGCCGAGCGTTGGGCAGCAGGCAAATGCGAGAGTGAGGTGAAACGTGCGCTGGATTTAAGTTAGAAGCGCCAGTACGCTGCGCGCGCGGACACATGCAGGAGGTGCTTGCGCGTCGGCGTTGTAAACGGCGAACGGAACACGGAAGCAATGCGAGAGGCGGTATACAGTCAGCTGCAAAAGAGGAATGCGCTGTCACGCGCGCGCGCGCGCCGTCGAATATCGCGCCGCGGCTGCCGCCGCCGTTTCTGCGAGGAAGGCGCCGCGCTGCCGCGCCGGCGCGCTCGGCGCGCGCGGGGGCGCGCGCGCGGCGCGGCGCGCGGCGCGGCGCGCCGACGCCTTCGCGACGAAACGTCGTGCCCGCTGCGACGGGCGACGCGTCGCGAGTAGAAACGGCGCGTGCGGCGCGCGCGGCCGGCGCGCCGTGTGAATTCAACCGCCGCCGGTAACGGCGGCGGGCAGCGCGGCGACAGCTACCTTCGCGCGCGCGCCTGTAAGCGCGCCGGCGTGACGTGTTGTTGCCGCGCCGCGCCGCGCTTGCGCGCGCTCCGCGCGCGGCGCGCCGCGCCGAGATGCGCTGAGATGGCGCGCACGTGCGCGCGCGCGCGCTGTCTTTGCGGCGCTACGTGCGGCCGTTGGCGCGCGCGCCTGGCGCGGCGCCGTCAGGTGCCTGTCTTGCTCGCGCGAAATGTTTCGTCAGCGTCTTGCTCCCCGCCATTCGTAAGGAGGTGCGTCGCTCGCTCGCCGTCCGCGCCACTCGCGGAGCGCCGCGCCGCGCCGCCTCCAAACCAATAACCTCATTGGCCCCCGGCCCGACCTCGGCGCGCTTTCTTCAAACTGTTCAATCAGGGCGCTATCTCGAACAAATGCTATCTGTATAAAACAACTCTCTACTTCAAACCTAACGCGCTGTCCTGTCCTTCACACAACCCCCACCTCATGTACAACAACCACAACATCATCAACGACAGCAACAAAAGTACAAAAAAAAAAAAGACAACAAAAACACCACAACCCCAAAACTCCCTCCAAGCCCCCTACCTCATCCTTCCCTATTCTGCAATCTCGGCCCCAGTCGCGCGCAGGTGTTCGCGCACCGTCTCCGGAAAGTTGTCCCCACAAGGCACATCCCACAAATACGAGTCCTTATACTCCAACAACTTCTCGTAACTTTGCTCTCTGAACCGCACCGCCTTGTAGCATGCCGAGTATCGTCTTGCGCGGTGGTGCACAAACACCGACGGCAGATATCCAACTTTCACCCCAGCCTTCTTGGCGTCTAGGAAGAACGTCATATGCTCGTTCACTTTGAGGATATTTCGCCACGGGTGGGCGCGCAGAACATCCGTCTTTGCAAGCAACGCGTTGTGCAACACGTCAACTCGAATCGGCACTCGCATCTTCTGCACCCCGGGGCCATTGTTCTCGTTCCACACGCAAAGCGTCACCTCGCGATTCTCAAACTTGCTCACTTTTGCCACATACCGTGGAATGTTGATAAAAATACGTTCCAATTCTTCAATACCGGGCAGGTTGCGCACCCGCACGCCCACAATGTCAAAGCCTTCCTTGCCAATTCCATTCACAGCAATTCCCAGATCTGTGTCCTCATCAAACACGTGATCATCGTCAAGAAGCAAAAAGTACCGAGTTGTGGTCATGTTCACCATGTGATTGCGCCCTACCGAGATACCAGAGTCGGGGGCGAGTCGTACTTCCTCCGTGTACGGGTCTTTCTTGATCAGTGGTGCGTCACTCAGCGAAGTCGGTCCATCATTGGCCAGCAACACGCGTACTTTTGGATAGTTCACCCGGATAGAGCGCACCAGTCCCAAAACTTGGCGCACTATGCTCGAGTCACACACATAGGTCTTGATTCCAACAGTCACTTGACTCTCGATGCTACGGTCCACTTGGTCACGATTCCATGCGCCGTGCACCTTTTCCTGTCTCATGACTTCGGCAATATCGCCGCGCATATCTTCGATGACCTTGTCGTCACGCTCCAGCTTTGGCCGCTTGTCAAGCTCCTTCTTGGCGCGAATCATATTATTCACAACGCAATCGCAGAAGCGCTCCGTGGTGAACTTCTCGCGTACCTCTTGAGTGCCAGTCTGTTGAATGTCCTTGAACATTGGGCTGAACTTGGTCACTGCCTTGAGCTGCTGAACAATGAAAGACGCCAACGCGCTTGGATTGCTAAGATTGGGCAGCAGCACACCCGTGTTTGTGCGAATCAGCTCCTTTTGTCCACCAACGTCAGTGCTCATGACGAGTAGACCGGCAGCCATGGCCTCATACAACACGAGTGCGATACCTTCGTTGTTTGACGGCAACAAGAAGATATCGGACATGGCATAGTAGTCGCGCAGCTGAGCAATGCCAACCGCAGGCGGCTGCATGATCATGAGCGGGTCCTTTCCTTGCAACTGCATGCGCGTAGACTCAAGCATGTCCTTCTGTTCACCGGAACCAACAAACACAAATGCGAGGCGCTTGGCCATGTCTGCGTCGTCGGCCACACTCGAAACAACTTCTCCCATGACGTCAATTCCCTTGTCCTGCACGAAGCGGCCGGCAAAGAGGACCACAATTGCATCCTGCGGGATGTCCAGGTCATGGCGCATCTGCGACCGAACGAGCGCCTTTGCATCATCACCGTGAAGCTGGCTCGGCTCGGTGCCAATGTAACAAGTCTTCACCTTGTGCGGCTGCTCGCGAACGATATCCGGGTCAATCCATGATTTCATGGAAGTCGAAACGTTGTCGGAAGCTGTAAGGTGTAGATCAAAATGTTGTGTATATGTAGTGCCATATCGCGGCATTCCGCCGCCCTTTTCTGGCACAACTTCCCAATCCATATGCACCATGTGGTTGTAGTCAGCAATGATAGTGCTCGGCGAAAGCGCCTTTATGAATTTGGCATGCTCATAGACGACGCGCGAATTCCCAGTCAGCACATACTGGGGAGCACGCGATTCAACAATGTATCGCAACGCTTTCGAAAACTTATGATTTGGCGACACACCAACAAGGTCGAATACATCCGAAGTGATTGCGAACGCCTTGCTAATCCACTCGTGTTTCAAAGACATCTCGCCGAGGTCATCCTCGTGCCAGAACGGCATGGTAAACACAAACGTTATCGGCCAATCCATCTTGACGAATCTGTCCGCCACGTCAAGCATGCACTTTTCTGAGCCTCCCATTTGCATCCACGGCATAATGAACATCACTCGCGGCTTATCGGATTTGTAACGCACGGCGCGGTAAGGCATGGCCCAAAAGTCGAACGCGTTCTTCTGCGCGACGGATTCGAGCGAATTGTCGTACATCTCGTGCTCCTCCTGACGCGCTGACCACTTGTAGTACGCGTGCTCGCTCCACATGTGCTGCGGCAAGTCATCGCGACTGAAGTGTGCCCTTCCTATATTCAAGAGCGGCTTGTACTTTTGCGGCAACTGCGTGTCGACTTGCTGGTGAACAATGGTGTACAGCGGCTCACGGTAGACGCGACCCTGCTTCACCAGACGCACAATAGGTTGGTAGTGATCGCGTCGGTGTGACTCTTCGGTGATTTGCGGCCGTTCTTTGAGCATAGAAGCGTATGCAGTAGCGTGGAACACTAGCGGCAGGGGAGAGAGGGATTCGCGCGAATGGGAAGATTGTTCCGGAAGCGAGGCATTGATACGCATGGGATCTCCATAAAGAGCGGCGTCTCTCAACGAATGCTCGTCGAAGGCCAGCGGGCGCACGGACTTGACGTGCGGGCGCATAAAGAGGTACAACCAGAGCTTCTCCAAGGCGGTGGGCTCAAGAATGGCTGAGGCTGGCAGAACTGCATCGTACGTATTTTCCTTCTCTGGAAGACGGGAAGCTAACTGCTCAAGCAGGCACAGCTCCATGTCGACTCTGGAGGAGGAGGAGGCGGTGCTGTTGGGAGGCAGCGAACATGTGTGGAAGCGCAGGTAGGACGGATGGGCTGTCACAAAGTCCTTGTAGCGGGATGGGGATATCTGCTGCTCCAGCATTGTTCTGGAGGCAGATTCGAAGCTCATGAGATCGTCTGCATCTTGGCAGTTGTGCAGAAGATTGATTTGAGAGGGTAAGAGCGATTGCTGAAAGGCAGCGCGGATGGTGTGATGAGCATGCGCATGACAGCAATGATGATGGTTTTCGCAAACGATAAACAGCCTGAGAACCGGATCCTGCGTGGACTTGAAGGCGGGCTCTCCCAGCGACAGCTGGTGCGTGGCGCGGGGGGCGGCGACGAAATGCGGCGGCAGCTGCGCGACGGACATGCGCGCAGTGACGGAGAGCAGGGAGGAGAGCATGTGATTAGAGGGGGAGGAGGAAGTTGACATGGACACGAGCAGGAAAAAGAAGATAGGGAGGAGCAGGAGCGGCATGAGGAAGAGCGCCCTGGTGGTGGGGTTGATGGCGTTGAACGAGTCGGAGATGGACTTGTCGCGGCGGCGGCGGCGCAGCGTGGCGATGGCGGTCTTGAGATTGGCGCGCAGCGCACGGAGAAGACGGGCCAGGGTGAGACGCAGCGCGTTGGCAATGCGCACATCGGCGTCTACCAGCGGAAGCTCCATCGCGGCGCGGGGGGTAGGGGGCAGGACAGCGGCGGAGCGGGTGCGAGGGAAGGGAGGGGGGGGGGGGGAGGGAGAAGGGGGGGGGGGGGGGGAGGGGAGGGGAGGGGAGGGGGGTGGTGGCGTTTCGGGCGGAAGTTAAGGGGGAAGTAAGAAGCGGGCTGCGGCGGAATGCCGGTGGGTCGGGCGGCGAGGAAGGGAATGGCGGAGCCGGTCTTAAGAAGGCGCGCGCGGCGCGCGTGACGGCGTTGGCGCGCGCGCCGCGATTACAGCGCGCGCGCGCGGCACGCGCCGCGTGACGGGCGCGCGCGCGCGCGCCGCGGCGCGGCGGGGTGCGGCGGCGCAACAAGGACGGCGCTTTTGCGCGCGCGTTGAATTATTGCGTTCGCGCACGACGCGCCGTGTAAGCCACGCGCGCGCGCCGCGGATTGGGAAGCAGCCCAATTCAGACGGCGCGCAATTCAGCGCGCTGCGGCCGCCACGCGTGCACGCGCGCGCGCGCTGGCCTCGGCGCCGCCGCCGCCGCCGCCGCCGCCGCCGCCGCCGCCGCCGCCGGCTTAATTCAGTTGGTGCGCGCGTTGACGTCATGCGCGCGCTCATACCGCGCGCGCCGATCAGCGCCATGACGGCGGCTGCGCGCGCTTCGCGGGCGCGCCGCGGGCTGTGCTCTCGCCACGCTCACCCCGCGCCGCGATCCTCATCATGCGTCACGCTTCCTAAGCCTGCTCGGCGCCCGCGGCCGCGCCGCATCTGGCGCATGGCGTCCGCGCGCGGCGCGCGGGGGCGCAGCGTGACACGCCGCGCCGTCGCTGTCCAGCGTCAAAATAGATACATTAGATCTCTTCGCTTTCGTCCACCGCTATTTACACAGCGCGCCGTCTGGATAACTTGTGCACGCTGCTTTACTTGCTGTCTACTACTGGCCCCCCCATTCCCACACACCGCGTTCGCGTAGAAAAACTCGACTAGCTGCACTCCGCAAGCGCCGCGCTACTGTACCGCGCTTAACTTTGTCGACTTCAGCAGTGTAATCAGCGAATAAAACGAATATTTTGCATCCACCCATGCCGCCTCTTTTGGGAACCGCGAGCCAAAAACGGACCACCGACGGCGACCACCCGCAGCTTTCCTAGCAACAGTCCCGGCTCCGCAAATGTGCCACACCCCCAGCACAGCCCCCCCCCCCCCCCCCCCCCCACCACCGGAGGCTCACCGTCCAACCCGCTCCCTGCTCCCCAGCCATTGCTACATCCCTCCCGACTCACCTTGCTGCGCGCCGACCAACACCACCCACGCCTTTCAGCCCTTGTCCTTGTGAGCAAATACTCGATACACGAAGCAAAGCATGCCTACCATGGTGAGCTTGCACTTTTTCCTGCCCCGCAAATGTTCGTCGCGTGACTCATGTTGAAAAAACCAACCTTCGCAATGCACCATCCTGCACATACGCCGTCTTCTGCTCGTCGCGCTATGCCTTGGTGCTTCATCGCCCGCCTGTAAAGTTGTTGCCGCATCAGCTTAACATGTCCTCAGTCTCAGCATAGCGCAACCTTTAGCTTTCTCCCACCGCCCAAATATATCCAAGCCAAGTCCTGTACCCTGGCAATATCGCGGTCATGTCCACCGTCACGCTCACATACCTTTCCAACTTTTGCCCACTCACTGGAGAGACAAGCCGAACATGCACCCAGCTGCAACTTTTCTCAGCCACAAAGTGAGAGTTTTTCCACCATGTCAAACTCACTATGCAGTTTCCAGTACACTGCCTTTGCCACCAGCGCATACAACTCTTTAGATTGCTTACGAGCATCAGAAACGATAATCCTCCAATCACAACCAGTACAGCCTTGACTTTTGCAAGATCGCAAACGTTTCTCATTTCGAACATACCAGTATATCTGTATCCCCTAGTCCTCACCTCAACAGACCGAACAACCTGTGTTGTACTTAGCTCCAATCATTCACTTCCTTCAGAACAGAAAATCAGAAACTATTTCGCTTATCGAACCCCATTCGCCGCCATCATCGTATGTGACAGCAATAGCTCCCCACTGCCAACCCAAGCAACAATCTGTCCATATTTCTTTTCTTAAGTGAAACGATCTCAGTCTAAAGACACCCACTTGGGCTAAACGGCTAAACTCACACATTCGTTCCGCTACTTTAGGCGCAATGCAAATCTTTGCAAAACTTATCAAATCTGGTTAACTCGGGGCGTATTTGTGACTATCAAAATAGCAAATTGAGTAGTCATTAGTCAACAAAAATGGAAAATCGACTAGTCACAACGCTCTAAAAATAAGAAACAAATAGGATTTCGCTCAGCTAAAGTAGTCAGTCAATCTCTATTAGTTGGCAAAATAGCCAGTCACAAATACGGCCCTGGGTTAACTCCACTATTTGTATCCTCATCACTGTCAACAGCGTGCTCCATCAACCACGCGTACAGTGTCGGTTCAACCACGCTTTCATTCGCGAATATCATAAAAACAGACATCATTTCAAAGGCTTCCAGACCCGCCACTCTAGCCATGTTAAACTGTCCATCATTATGGCTTGATACAATTGCGGCAACGCATTCAACTAGATACAGCATGACATCGATTAGAACTCTTCTTCTTGACAACTTCAATATCCGAGTGTTTCTATTAAACCCTTCACTGCACCTCCTGGCACACACCAGTTCTTTCATCTGCACGAATCTTGTGTTCTGATTTTCGTTCATCCTGCCCTTCACGATTGCTTGTGCCGTAGAAAACAAATCAGCAGGGGACCCATGATAGTCTCTATACAAGTCAAAGAGCACATCCAGTACAAAAATGATGATAACCGTAACTTCGACCCCAAAAGCAACTCTTTGCAGCCAAACAGGTATACCAAACACCCCTGTTGATGAAATAAAAATCAAGCCGCCGTAAACGAACGACAACAGAAAGATAGAACCCACTTCATACCATTTCAGCACCTTAGCTCCGACTACCACCAACGAACCTGCCATCAACGGCAGTACAAGTGCCAGATATGAATCCATGAAAAGCAGATCACCTTCTTGAAATCCCCACGTTGTGGAAGAAATAAGAAACAACTGGAAGGTACCATGAAGCATTCGACTGTATCGCTGGTTGCGTCCTTTAGACAAAGTCAAAACCATTTCGGCAAACCGTTGCTCCTCGTTTTCCGCGTTCAGGTTCCTGCCCATCCTTTTTCTCACGGGGTTTCTGAGTTTGCGCAACATCCGCGAAGCAGACCAGATCACATTTATCTTCAACTGTAGAATGGCAGCCACCACTAAGAAAAGCATGTCAACCCATTGGCGAAAAGAGTCCCTATTGAATCTTCGCTTTACTTTTTGTGTGTTATCGAGTTGCCTCGAAGCATCTATTGAACCTTCATTTCCATCGCTTAGTTGATGCCGTGTAGCGGCGCCCATATGCACAAAGTGGCACGCCAGTAGAATGCATATCAAAGTGAAGCAATGTCTCTTCGAGGATATCTGAACCATGTTTGCTTGACTCTCAGATTGTGCGACCTTTTATCATTTGAGCGAGGCGTATTTGAAGGGCTGTATCAATGTATGTATAAATTATACAGTATACAATTATACAGTATAATTGCTGTACGCTTCTTCGAGTCTGAGCTATACGACATGAGGCTTGGGCCCAAGACCAGTGATGGTCTGACATAATGTACAATATGATACACCCCTTCTGCGTCATGATCTGCACCAAGTGCTAGAAACAAGGCTTACGAATAATCCTCTAATCATGATCATACCGTTTTGTCCATAATCATGATGATGATGATTATAGCGGTGGACCAGGTATCCTTACCCTCAGCATAACTGTACCGTTGTAGCTACATAGGTATAACACAGTTACCGTTGTACCAAGTTCGTACAACGGTAACTGTACCGATGTAGCTACCTTCGTACAGTTGTAGCTCCCTTCGTACAACGCTACAGGTACAGTTGTGCTGAGGGTAAGGATACCTGGTCAACCGCTCGGTCAGGTCAACCGCTGCAGTACCGTTGGTAAGGTGTGAATCGATAAGCTATCGGAGACAAGGGGAGATATGGCGGGGGATTCTGTTCACTCTCTTTTTGAGTGGTAGGATATTTGATGTGCAACGGGTCGAGTCGCGACAGCTGTTGCTGGTTAGAGTTTCAGATGGTATAGCATATTACGCTTAGGCACAAAACGGAACAGGCACAAAGAGGCTTCCTCGGGTCTCCCCCGTATCCTCTCCCACGATCCCTAGTGATCGCGCCTTTATTCTCAAGCTCCTCTATGAGAAGCTGTCTAAATGACCTAGTTTCAATTGCCAACACTGTTAGTCGCGGTGCTTGTCCGTCTGAGTACTCAAACTTCTACGAACTATATGTAGAGTTCTATAGAAGGTCGTTCATTACCATCGTGCTCTCATTCTGCAGTGCACGCCTCCCGTGAGGCCGTCCGGCGCCTCTACTTCTTCTTCTTTAATGCGGACAACATCCTCTAATTTCTAGGATGTAGTAAAACTATCCTTACAGGAAGTTTTCTCTCGTCAGGAAGGCCAACAATCTATGTGGGTGTTGTCTAATCAAGTCAGGAAGAGTAAGGTTTTGACGCTCAGCTACTGGTGGAAGTGTTTCTCGACGTGTGGCATTTGTCAAGAGACAGCGCAGGACTACGTGGTCTGCATCCCGTTTGACGTTTGTGCAGCATGTGCACCGTTCAGTCTTACCATTGAGATATGATGCGACTGGATGAAGAGCTGCAACATGTCCAGTGTAGAGCTGCGCCAGTGTCAGTTCTGCCTTTCGCATGCGTTGCTCATTCGCAAACAAATCTGGAGCTTCTGCAAGGAGTGGTTTCGTCTTCACTTTGTTCACTATTTGTGCCTTTGCATCCAGGAAATCGATCTTCACCTCTATCTGTTCCAGTATCGGAAGCTTAAGGCCCGTTTTTGCTACAGAATCTACACGCTCGTTCCGTATTATCCCGCAATGACCCGGAATCCAAACGACATATACCTTGCATCGTCGGTTAATGGGTCCGGCGCCTGTTCGCCATTCTAACTGTCATGCCTCGACATGGGTGCTGTTCTTTCACTGACGACCCCCGCCACGGCCGTCAGTGCCCGCCTACCGCGGGAGTTAGAGCCGCTACTCTACGCTTTAAACACTATCTCTTTTGCGCGTCTCTACACCGACCGCGGTTTCACGCTGGTGCTGTACAACAGAAGTGTAGAATTGATATTTGTGATTTGAGACAGAACACTACATTCTATTAGAGTTCTTGCTAGTCTAGAAGATGCTTTAAGTTCTACGGGTGAGAGTCTCTCAAGTTCTACACGACGTCAGTGAGTTTTAGTTACGCTGCGTAAATCCCTTCGATATCAGTTAGTGCATCTCTGTCCTGGTTCAGGCGTCTGAGACGATAACAATTTTCAAAGTAGAAGCTAGTCATTACTTAAGGCACACTCCATGTTTTATTTGGATATCAAGCTTCTATTACTAAATTGAAGTAGGCCTTCTCTCCGCGATAAGGCTAAAACTCATTCCGGGTTGTGTCGTATAATTTAAAACTTAAGCTTGAGTGAAACTTGTTTGGGCGACAGATGGAGAGTTCACGTCGTGATATATTGTGAGTGACGATTTGTGACGAGGGCATCAGAGGACAACATAGGGCAACATGCTTATAGTCTTTCCAGTTCGTTTACAACCACACGGCATTGTTTCCGTAGACGAATCATTCATCAGCGGAACAGAGAGCGAGAGGAGCCGTATCTTAAGATATTTTAAAAAATATTAATAATATTTGTAACTGTCGTGAACGTCTCTTCATTCAAAACCGGGATACAACGGAATATAGGGAGCGGTTTTAACGAAACTCTGATTGACGTCCGATCTGTTTCTAAAAAGGTAGTCATAACGCAAGGCACAGAATGAAGTTGAAGCAAGCAGTGTCGGGTTGCGTTGACTTCATCCAACTGCACGCACATTTGCCCGTAGTACATCAAGTGGGCGTACAGCGACAGGGGTGTCTCGATGGCACTGTTGTAGCCGACGAGGAGACGCTATGACAGATAATAAGTAGCAACACAAAAAGAGGGGCATCGATTGCTTCGAGAAAAGTTTTCCTACACTTCCTCCAAGTTGTTGCAAAGCAAAAAGACTGCTTTGTAGGCTTTTAAACCAAGAAAAAGATGCATTGTTTGATGCATCGCAGAGGTGAGCAAAAATCTGCTCGATGCATTTGTTTTGTCTCGAGTCACAACGAAAAGGGTGTCGCTTTTTGGGTTAATGTTCTAAGATTCGTGTAAGGTCATCTTCTTCAATATTGCATCGTACTTCTGACTTAAGCAATGTACAAAAACTAATCTGAAGTGAATTGCGCGATGAAAGTGTTGAGAAAAAAAAGTCACGGTTGTTTGGCACTATACATTACCAAATGTCGATGATTCAATTCGGCCCTGTTTTAAGCTGGTGATCATGAAGCAGCAGAAATCGTCCGTGCTCAACGTCATAGAGCCCTGGCATTCAAATGCACCTCACACTAAGATAGTTCTAAACATATCAAAGTCGAACTCTCCGATACACTAAGGCGCCGACATCTTCTTCAGTATTGAAAGTGAAACTTAGGCTGTTAAACCCATAAACAGAGAGAGAGAGAAAGTGAAACACATAGAGATGGCTGAGATATCCCTGAAGAGACGTTGCTTCATTGTGATATGCTTCTTCTGGCACGCCACTTTGTGTATGTTTGTGCCGCTACACTGGGCAGAACAAGCGAAATAATCGAAGGTTCAGTAGATGTTTCGAAGCAGCTCAGTAGTTCATGAACAATATTACGAAGCGTGGACAGGGAATCCTATCGTCAATGGGTCGATGAATTCATCTTGGAAATTGCGGCTTTGCTGCAGTCAAAGATAAGCATGACCTGGGCTGCTTCTCGGATTCTGCGCAAACTCAAAAACCCCGTGAGGGCGAAACTGGGCAGGAATTTGAGCGAGACGGATGTGGAAAAGCGGTTTACTGAAATAGTTTTGACCCTCTGTAAAGGGCGGAACTATCGACACAGCCGTATGCTTCATAAAGCCTTCGAGCTGTTCCTTATTTCTTCCACCACGTGGGGATTCACCCGGGGAGACCTGCTTCAACTGGAATCATATCTTGCACCTGTACTGCCTTTGATGGCTGGTTCATTAGCGGTAGTCGAAGCTGGGGTTTTGAAATGGTACGAAGTTGGCTCCATATTTTTGTTATCGTTTGTTTACGGCGGTTTAATATTTGTTTCATCGATAAGCAAGCTTGGCGTATCTGTCTGGCTGCGTACGGCTGCTGTTGGTTTTGAAATTGCTTTCACAATCCTTGTTTTGCTTGATTTGCAATTCGAAATGCATAGAGACTATCATGGGAGCGATAATGATTTGTTTTCCACAGCACAAGCAACCGTAAAGGATAGAACGAAGAAAAGACAGAAGACGAGATTCCTCCAGATGAAGCAACTTGTGTGTGCGGAGAAGCGTGGAGAAGAGCGATACAGAAGCATTCGAATAATGAGGTTTCGAAAGAGAAGAGTTCTCATGGATGTCGTGCTACACCTAGCCTTTTGGGCTGCAACAATTATAACAGGCGCAGTTCTTTGACAACATGGATAAACTTGTGAGTCTGGAGGCTTTTCAACTGACAGCATTTGCGTTGATATTCCTGAATGACAGCGTGGTTGAACCAACTTTGTACGCATGGATCATGGAGCACGCTTTGGGCGAGGTGGCAATGCAGGCACGCAGTTTAACAGGCTTAATAGCAGGCCTGCTCACTAGGTTCTGCAGACTGCAATGTACTTCAGCGCAACGGGTATAGAGACGAGTTTTTCTGTTCAGCCCAACTGTGTTCCTCTGAACTGAAATGGTCTCTCTTCGAAATGCAACATGTCGAGGACTAACTCTTATCGAGGATTCGCTCGAGAGAGGACGATGAAGGAAGACAGGCCATTTCCAAAGCGGCGCGCTAGAGGGGCCTGTCTTAATATTAAGTTTTAAATTAAAAGTATGGAACCATGCTACATTTTGGAAATCTTCTCAGGAGCGCGAAAAAGAACTCGTTCGCTCTCATGTCTCTATTGGACTTAAAAGCATCGACAACTCGCCCACTCCGTCCTCTCCCAAGCACACAGAAGCTCTCGAGGAGTTGCCCTAATTATCTACCGCTCTGCAGCTTCTAGTTAAAAACAACATGGGACGACCCCCGGGAACCACCGTGTTCGTTGGTAACATCTCATATGATACTACGGAGGAACAGCTGAACGAAGTCTTTTCGCAAGTTGGAAACGTCGTCAACTTCCGCCTAATGCACGACAATGAGACCGGGCGTGCCAAGGGATATGGTTTCTGCGAATACGAGGACAAAGAAACCGCCATGAGTGCCCGCCGCAACCTGAACGGTACCATGCTCAATGGCCGCCCACTTCGAGTCGACTTCACAGATAGTGACAAACAGATCGCCGCGCGAAATGGACCAAACCTCAACCCGAACCTGTCTGCACCGCCAAACAAGCCTGGAGTCCAGAACATACCCCAGAAGCCTGCCCACCAAATGCCCAACCACCCGAATATGCAGCCTGCGGGATTGCCACCTGCCCTGGCCTCCGCCAATCCTTCAATGGAGCGCATGTCTTTGCCAGAAATCCATCAAACCATGGTCCATCTAAAGAAGGCCATCGTTCAGAATCCCAACGAAATGCGCGACTTACTCCTTGCTAACCCACGTCTAGCACAAGCCATAATGCAGGGTCAGTTAATGTTAGGGATGGTGCCGCCGCCTATGATGCCTACCCCACAATCCCATCCACCTATGCAACCAAGACCTCCACCTCAGCCAAGACAACGACCGCCACCATCTGCGCCACCACGCAATCAACCGCCGCCGCGCAACAAACCACCGCCACGGAATCAGCCTCCTCCGCCTCTCGCGCATGTTGCTCCCCCCGCACACGTGAATGCAGCCCCACCCCCACAGAACGGCCCCCCTCCGCAGCCGAATATGCCACATGGGGGCATGCAGATGCCGGGCCCGGGCATGCCATTTGCGCAGGGAATGGGAGAACAAGAGGCATTCCTTCAAAGGGTTATGAGCATGACACCGGAGGAGATATCACAGTTACCAGCTGATTACTCCAACTATGTGATGGAGCTGAAGCAAGTTCTGGCTATGCATGGCGCTGGAGGCCTAAACCCGGGCATGAACCAGCCTATGCCACCCGGCATGCCCCCTGGAGGACCACACCCGCCACAACCTCAAAAACAGTTCCGGTAAAACTTGCAATTATGAGTATAATGCTAGAGAAGCTAAACGAGCTGATGTGATGGAGTCTGTATGAGAGAAACGGAGGGAGAGTCTAAAACAAGAGCGTTTCGATAGAACTGCTCTGTTTCAAGTATATTCGCAAATCTTATCCAGGAGCAAATTGTACCAACTCGCTCAAAATGAAGAAACCAACCCTTGATCAAAGTTAACATGCAGAGTATCAGAATGATGGAATACAGGTTTACTCGAAGACTAATCGGGCAACGTGATCTGACTTGCGGTTTGTGTACTTCATCACACCTAAAACCTCCAGTTCAGAGCACGCCCTCGCGAAGCGAGACTGAAGTTCAGCTGGGCGGACCTCGGCAATTTGGACATTTCCGCCATCATCTTGTCTGGCAGCAGCTGCAATAACAACGGACGCAAAACTGTTGTACCAATCGTACAGACCCACTAATCGCCCACCTTCAGCAAGAATTCTGTATGCGACTGCCGTATCGGCGTGGAAAGAAGCCGAGCTAGGGCCAAGTATCTTCTGCGGTTGACGCATTGCGGTGAACAATGAAGTTCTTGGCTCCACTGGCCCTCCCATTCCTCCACAGTAAGATTGCAATTCGGCGATATCGGACACGAGTACTGTTTGGTACAGAGGAATCTCGTTCAAAGACTTGACCAGTTTGGACATGCGCAGAATGACAGACTCTAGCTTCTTCCGAACTGGTACTAAGGGATCAGAGCTTTGTACTTCGTTCGCCACCGCCGTAATAATCTGTCGTCTACGATTCCTAGCGGCGCCACCCCCTTTTGCGTACCTACTTGAAGTGGTCTGAGACTTCCGCCTATTTTGCAGTGGATGGCTTTGTTCTTCAGATAAGCTGCTCAAGTCCTTCAGAATTTTCTCTGCTTCTCGCATAAGTGAGCTCATCTCTTCATCGTTCGAGGCTTCCAGAGAACGAGATATCTCTTGTATAATCGTTTTCAACGTTCTTCGTATCAATGGTTTGCCTGCTTTTCGTATCATTCCGAACAGAGGAGTAATAAACCGATCAAATTTGACCTCACCAGCATCGTCTTCTACCAAGAACGCTCTAAAGACATTGATGCGCAAATCATTCATAAGTTCCCTGCGATGAAGGTCATCAACATGTTCCCAGCGTGGTGTGATATCATACGCTCGACAAAGTTGAATCACGAGTCGTTGAAGAGTCTCTAGCCTTACTCTTCGTACCCATAGTTGTTGACAGGCTTTCAAACAGAGGTTACGATTAGCCTCTCGAATGGGAAGACCGTTGGTGTGGCTTTCATCCTGAATGCACT
The DNA here is from genome assembly GCA_022539475.1 of Gracilaria domingensis. Classification (NCBI taxonomy): domain Eukaryota; phylum Rhodophyta; class Florideophyceae; order Gracilariales; family Gracilariaceae; genus Gracilaria; species Gracilaria domingensis. The sequence continues at coordinate 122,842 of VCMS01000081.1, forward strand.
TTTTCTCCACAACATCTAAATGTTCTTTCCTTAGCAACCTAAACAAATGTTGTTTGATTTCAGGTCCTTCTGAAGGTCCTTCTTCCAGGCTTTGCGCTGCGCGTTCTTCGAGAACTTGACAGAATACTGCCGCCAAAGGCTCACGATAGAAGTGCAAAGTAAAGAGTAGCCGCAGAAAGCGCATCACCATTGATATTGTACGATCTTGTGAAACGAATTCTCGATACAAGAAATCGAATACCTCTCTTGACAACTCTAGACCTGCCTCTTGTATAGCGTTCACGACATGACGAAAGCATTCTGCTGGAGTAGGCATCGAGATTATAGTCGGAAGAATTATAGCAGCTTCTGCAATTCCCAGCGCAGAGTGAAATCGAGCGTCTGACACTCCCACACCCAAAACGAGAGTGATAGGTGGAATCTTTTTTTGCGCAAGAAGTTCAGCTTCTTCAGACTCACGCATCTTTCCACATTTGTAGACCATGTCACGGATTACGGACTCCGGTAGCCGATCGACATCGTCCACGGCCACTATTGTCTGCTTTGAGAAATCAGCTGACTCCAGCTCTCGTAGCATGGCAGCTATGTTTCCATGCTCCGCTGCTGTCATGGATATAACATTTGAATTTTCTATTGCCCATAGGTGCTTCACCACTCTTTGAAAAGCTTGCTCTCGATCTCCAGCAGCAGCCGCTGCGCCGAGAACAACACACGCTGCTACAATTTCATTTTCCTTAGAGAAGTGGTTCACAACTTTGACAAGCTTTATTAATGAGCCTTTATACAGAGAATTGAGTTCATCTTGCACAGAAAGTTCGAATCTTTTCCACGCTTCTTGAGCCGGGTTTGGTGCACGATTTGTTTGACGCGATTTCGGTCGTTTACACAAGACTGTCGTCGGTGCTGAGACAAGCTCGTTTGTTCTCGATCTTTTTGTCATTTTCTCCTCTTAATCCTTACAAGAGGAGAGTGGTTGAAATCTGCTAGCACTTCATCATTCACTCACGTCTCAAGAAGAAAAGGCAATCAAAAAAATGTACATGGGTGGCGAAAGAATGGTCTGTGTTTAAAGCGATGCGTGACAAAGCGGACTCGTACGAAGAGTGGTAGCGAAGAACAAGCCTTCACGAGGCCTCAAAATCTGCTAGCAGTAGAGTATGAAAAGGACTCTACCCTTGATAGAAAAATTATTGGACGTTTTGCATATATGTTTTTGGGGATCCTACATAGATCTATGTCGATCAACACGGAACGCGGTCGGTGTCACGGTCGGTGGGCCAAATCCGTATTTCGTTTTGATCATTCCCCGAGACCATTCAAAGCCCTCGTCTCCCTCCTTCTTAGCCAGGACAGGGTATCACTTTTCGTAGACACAACAACCAGTGCGAGGATCAGATCTAGACTAACGATTCCACCCAGGTATTTCGGAAAACGACTGTGAAAGATGAGCCAGTTTCTTGCTCCCCAGATCGTGTTTCTTAAAGAAGGAACAGATACAAGTCAGGGTCTTGGTCAACTTGGTAAGTTTTATGCGATGTTCGTCACAAGTCAATATTTAGCGAGAGCGAGAAGTAGAACAAGAAATTGAAATGCTGACAACCGATAATCCCAGTGTCAAATATCAATGCATGTCTCGCTATCGTGGATATAATGCGAACGACTTTAGGGCCGAGGGGTATGGATAAGCTCATCAACGAGGGAAATGGAAAAGTGACTATATCAAATGATGGCGCTACAATTCTCAAACTCCTGGACATTACTCATCCGGCCGCACGCACTCTGGTCGATATAGCCAAATCGCAAGACGCGGAGGTTGGAGATGGGACAACGTCTGTTACTCTCTTGGCCGGCGAAATGCTTAAAAACTGCAAGGATTACGTCCAAGACGGTCTTCACCCCCGTACTGTTATTCGCGCTTATCGAAAAGCGGCAATGCTCGCAGTAGAGCGAGTGCGGGAACTAGCTGTTGACATTCATGGAAAGGATGCCAAAGAGACTAGACTGCTGTTGCAGAGATGTGCATCTACTTCCTTGAACTCGAAGCTCATTGCTCACCACAAAGAGTTTTTCTCCAGCATTGTAACCGATGCCGTGCTTTCGCTTGACGAGGGTCTTGATCTGTCGATGATTGGTATCAAGAAAGTTCAGGGCGGATCAGCTACCGATTCGATGCTTGTCAAGGGCGTGGCTTTTAAAAAGACATTTTCGTACGCAGGCTTCGAACAACAACCGAAGAAATTTTTGAACCCCAAGGTCATAACTTTGAACATAGAATTAGAGCTAAAGGCTGAAAAGGAGAATGCTGAAGTAAGAGTCGATTCAACTAAAGAGTATCAGGCCATTGTGGACGCGGAATGGGACATTATCTATGAGAAACTGGACAAGATCGTGAAGACTGGTGCAAAGGTAGTTCTGTCCCGTTTGGCAATTGGAGACCTTGCTACTCAATACTTTGCAGACAGAGATATTTTCTGCGCTGGGAGAGTTTCCGAGGCGGATTTGAGTCGCGTGACGAGGGCTGTTGGTGGAGTGGTTCAAACTACGATGAACAGTGTCGTTGAGTCAGACTATGATACCATTCTTGGCACCTGTGAGCTTTTCGAGGAGGTTCAAATAGGGAACGAACGGTACAACATGTTTACAGGATGTCCAAAAACGAAAACTGCCACCATTATAGTAAGGGGTGGTTCGGAGCAGTTCATGGCAGAAACAGAACGCTCTCTGCATGATTCGATTATGATTGCTCGTCGGACGATTAAGCATTCAACTGCTGTCGCAGGTGGTGGTGCGGTCGAAATGGAGCTCAGCCGATCTCTACGTGATTATTCCCTCAAGGTACATGGTAAGGAACAGCTTCTGATTCTTGCCTTTGCTAAGGCCCTTGAAGTTATTCCTAGAACTCTGAGCGACAACGCCGGTTTTGACTCTACTGATATTCTCAACAAGCTTAGAGCAAAGCATGCTACCGGAGAGGACGGTAAGTGGTATGGTGTGGACATAGAAGAAGCAGGAATATGCAACACATGGGAAACCTTTGTGTGGGAACCGGCTTTGGTTAAGATTAATGCCATCAGCGCTGCAACTGAAGCTGCATGCATGATACTTTCCGTTGATGAAACTGTCCAGAATCCACAGAGTGAATCGTCTCAACCAGCTCCGACGGGAGGACGTGGTCCCGGTGGTGGCATGGGCGGAATGATGGCTGGTGCTGGTCGGGGCGTCAGAAAATTCAAAGGACGTGGAGGACGCTGACTTGACCAAATCGATACCACCTCAGCTGCAATGTAAGAAAGTGATATGGCTAATCACATAGATATTGCTTGAGTATGGTCCATAAATGCTCAAACAATGTCTTGAGCGAGAGTTGCGTAACTTACTCAGGGTGCCATGTAAAGACGTTCTGTATTCCTCCGCGACAAATGGCTCAGAAGACAATTCTCTCCGAAGTATCGGCTCTTAGGCCATTTGTTCACACATCGTTCCGTGAACTCGCAATTGCAATTGTCTTGCGACAGAAAGAAAACCTAGGAAGGGAAGGGAATGAGTCGTTTACTGCCAAACTGCTCTTATAAAAAAGACAAGCACAGCCAACACCTCACTTTTCTTAGTCTCTTCTACTTTCTATCAGCTACATTTAGAACCACACGCTCCATGCCTTGCATTCACTTCGCGGCTTCAATATTTCTTCGTTCCACGCCCAGCTGCCTATGAACCGAATTCTCACACCCGTACTGCTTCGAGCCTGAACTCTGCCATTATTCTTCGCTACTTGACAAATCTGGGGTAAGTACTTTTATCGTACTGTCTATGCCAGAAACAAGCACCATGGATCGGTAGGGGTGCGGCAGAACACAGTTGACAATTTGGTCGTCGGCGGAAACTCTGGTTAGCAGTTCGCAGGTCCCTGCAGACCACATATAAACAAAACCGTCGTCGGACCCCGACAGAACCACTTGATTGTCAGCCCCATAGAATCGAGCTTCCTTTATATCAGTCTTTTCGCTTTGGTGTCCATGATACCTCTTGCAGGGAAGCTCCTTTCGTGGTCGGACGCCCCATAGCGCTTCTGAGTCGAACCCTGCCAACAGTCTCTTTTCTTCAGCTTCCAGTGCTTTCAGCTCTCTCGCAAAATGATGTGGAATATGGTCTTGATTCATAACTCTTACCCAGTACTCCTTTGCACTTGCCAAACGACGGTTTGTTTGTGAGTTCGGGTTATGCGGTTCGAGGTCCGCAATTTTTTCATCGAACGCAAAGAGAAGCATGTTCAGTTTAGAGGAAGCAAGTTTCTCTACTAGGCGAACCAAGATTTGTTTTCGCAGCCGTGAAGACTCTGTGCTGTAAAGGCGAGATGATTCTTCCTCAGTTCCTAAGGCTTCTCTATATATGTCATCTCTGAGCAGAGAACAGTCATACATGGATCCTGGGGCGTCAGCAGTCTTATGGCCATTAGAACTTGGACGCTTGCTAAACAGCTTCCACCTTCTCTCCATCAGCTCACTGCAGAGCTCTCTAAGATGTTCGAAGCGCCTTCTTGTGACTAATCCATTTACTCCGGGTTGCAAAACTCCGACTGGCGAGTATGGTATCATTCTATACATTGCTCTTATTTGCTGGAACTCGAAGATCATCAACCATATTTTGGCTTTCAGTTCCCATTTTCCTACGGATTCTGGGAAACATGGTGGACACATCGGGCCATTGGATCCCCATAGAGCAGTGATACGCTGAGGCCGTTCCCTAACAAGGTTGATTAAGAGTTGAAGGGTTTCAAACGCTTCTCGAAAGTCACTATAGTTTTCGCGCAAAAGCAAACTCTCGGCTTTATAGAGTAACGCAAGTATATTTTGAGGTTCCAATTCGAGTACGCGGTTCGCTTTCGCTATTGCGGTTTTCGCGCAACTGACCGAACCATTTAAGAGCCGTTCAGCAGCCTCCTGAATTAGTAACCACACTACACGCTTCCTTTCGGACTTGAACCTAAAGCCTGGAGAATATGGCACTGACTGTGATTGTTGACGACGATTGAAAACATGAACTGCGTCCATGTAGTACGATGCCACAATTTGGTTTGCATCAGTTGAAAAGGTGGCAAATGTAACATATGCTGGATGCATGAGGTCGCTTGGAGAACACCGCTCCGGAGCCAACTCATACAAGTGAGAAGGGCAATAGGACTCGATGCAGGTGGTGCGCGACTTGAGTTGCGAGATTCGGGGGGAATTGAGGCGATTGCTGGTATTGAAACGAAGGTCGAATATTCGCAAATAGGGGTCACCAGAAGACACCAGGATGTGATTAGGGAAAACTGGCGATGGTATGGCGGAGTTGATGCCATTCGAAAATGGGTTGGTGCACGGAATGTTGACGACGATTATAGAGGAATCCGACGGATGGGCGGTGGGAGGAATTCTAGCGTCGAATAAACGTGAGGTTCCGTCCTTTGACGCAGTGATGAAAACGTTTGCATCTAACGGTGCAACGGTCTTGACGGAATCCGTGTGACAAATCCATCTAAGGCTCTTTGAGGTCTCGACGTTAGTGAGGTGAACTTGTTGATCCAAGCCTGCAGAGGCCACAAGGGAGTTGCCGGTGTTTGGCATGAAGGCGACTCCGAAAATGTTGTTGATGTGGCCCGGGGTGACTACTCCCTTAGGAAGGACGAGGTTGTGGTCTTCGACGGACCAGATCCGGAGAGTGCAGTCATCTGAGCCGGAGAGAAGAAACTTTCCTTCTTCGTCCAGCGCCAGACGGTTGACACAACCCATGTGACCTGCCAGCTGCAGCGACCAGTCCATGTTGCGGGTTAGAGAGTGGTGGCCATGCAGAAAGCTCTCGGGGCGGGAAATCAGGTCGCATTCTCGCCGACGAAGAATGGACGACAGGTTGCGAAATCCCACGTCCATGGCGACGGGGGAGGGGGGGGAGGGGGGACGGCGTGAAGCGTGGAAGCGGAGGCACGAGAGGCAGCGTGCCGTGGAAGGTGAGCGCGAGGGGGCGGAAGTAGGTGGAGCAAGGCAGGAGATGAGAGCGGCACGGATGATGCGAGTCAGTGAATGGTGACTGCTTGCAGCCGGTGGAGGGCGGCGCGGAAGGCAAGCATCACAGCGGAGGGACGGGCTGCGGGCGGGCGAGGGGTCGACAGAGACGGAGCGAATGGTGCGGGATTTAGTGAGATGCGCTGTCACCTGCGAGCATGGCGCGTGATATCAAAACGCACCGCGGTGACGAATCAACGCTGCGCGCGTCGCAGACGCGTGCGCGGCGTGATTTCAACGCATGGCAGCGTGCCACCAGCCGCGTCCCGCCCCCGTCAACGGCAGCCGTCATGCAGCCGCCGTCGCCTGCGGCGCAGCGCGCCCTCGCCGTCGTGGGCGCCGACGCGCTGCCCGTCAAGACCAGGGCGCAGCTGAAGCGGGAGCTCAACGACACGCTTGCGCCTGGCGAAGAAGGCCACTTTTTGAACCACGTCGAGGCGCAGTTGGACCGATTTCATCACCAGCTCGCCGACCTCAGCGCGAGAAGAGCCGCGATTATGCGCCACATCTCCGTGCGCGAACGCAAGCTGAACGACTGGAAGGGTAAAATTCCGCGGACTACCCATGCCAATGAAGCAGACGCGCAGAGAGAAATGCAACGAGCTGGACGCATGCCGTGCATCTGCATCGCGCGCTTTCGAAACCAACATGAGATTGTTGTAGAAAGCGCGCTTTGTAACGCATTGCAAGGCGTTGAGGGCTTTTCAAAGCTGTGGTTGCTCTGCATGGCTCCGCCAGACCTGCGTTTTCGTGCCATGTGTTCAGGGCGTGATATATATTTGTGCTTGGTGCACGTTCGTCATTGTGATGTTAGGGCCGGACTGCTGACTATTGACCCAATACAATATGAAGGGGATTCGGACAAACTTAACCAAGTAGCTGTTTTTGATATCAAGCCCTACCTGTCTTATTGCGAGGCATGGACAGAAAAGCAACCTGTTATGCAACATGTATTAAATGATGAGAGCGTTATCAAACCTCCATCATAACTTGATGTCATAAGCATCAGTTATCACACTGATAGAAGGGGGTCATAACATTTGGTGTTTGAATCTTTGCCCAACTCGAACATCATGTTCCTGTTTGCCTCTGCTAATTCTCCGAAGCCCAAAGCTCCACCTTTGGTATGTCTGACAGGAATAGAATCTTTTCACCAAAGTTTTTCGAGGCAGCCCTGGTTCATCGCTTGTGTACTGTATCTTCGGGCCTGCAATCCTCCTGAGGCGTCAGTCAATCAGAGCATTGTGTTTGTTGATCGTTCATTGACCGTCCTTTTAGCAGAATGCGATCTCCTATCATTGCTTTCCTGCTTTGTCCATGCATGGCCTCTTCGCAACCACCTTCTGATGGCGCCCAGAAGAAGGTTTTTGTGTTTGGTCTGGGATATGCGGGTTCTAGAATTGCTCAGCAGCTAGGTATGGAACTCATATTAACTTTTACATGTCCTTCGACAACGCCCTGGCCCTGACAAACATTCGTTTATGTCTGGTTGCCTGGATCGAAGTGGAAGCAGGGGCTTCTGTCGCTGGTGTTACACGGTCTTCGGTAAGCACTTCATCTGTTCATAAGCATGGAATGGCTACTCTCTCTTCCAAGAAGGCATCTAAACTTGAGACTATGGCTTTTGTGGATTACCACATTAGGAACTCGACACATGTCTTGTCCACTGTAGCCCCTGACGCGTCACGCAATGAAGACCCTATCTTAGCGCAACACGGAGATCTACTTCGTAACCCTCACTCCGTGAAGTGGCTTGTAAGTTCCCAAAACCCAGTTTACTCTTTTTCCACGATCTGCCCCTATACGACTTGTGATTTCTAACTCGTATGACCGTTGAACAAAACGAGACTAGGGTTATCTCTCTAGCACCAGCGTATACGGCGATCATGGCGGTGCCTTGGTCGACGAGAATAGTTCCATTCTAAACCCCTCTCTGAAAGGTCAACTGCGACTCGAAGTGGAAAACAAGTGGCTTGACCTGGCCAAACATGTTGAAGTTCCAACATGCATTTTCCGCGTGGCAGGAATATATGGTCCTGGTCGAAATGCTCTGCAAACATTGCTTCGAAACCCGAATGTGGTGAATCAAACGAAGGACACGCTCGACATGATCGTTTCCCGTATCCATGTGGCAGATCTGGCGAACGCAGTAACATCAGCCATCTGTTTGGAAACCGGTGAGACCGACACAGAGATTTCCATCTCGTTGGATCAAGTTTACAATATAAGCGATGATCTTCCAGCCAGTCGACGGTCCGTATTCACATACGCAGAAGCACTGCTACGAAACTTGGAACTCTCACAGGACAACACCAAATACAGATATCAACCTCTTTCCGTTCGTCACAGAATAAGGGCTAGCAAACAAGTTTCGAATGCAAAGATGAAGAATAAGCTTGTGCCAAACCTACATTTCCCGTCGTATCGAGAAGGTCTGGGTGCCATTGCTCAAGAATTGCGGGAATCAAAGCGGTTGTCGGGATGAGTATAGATTCTGACAAAGACATGATGCGGCGAGATTGTCGCGACGCGCCATGACGAGCACGACACACAGTGACAATGAAGCTTCTCACTTCTACTCGTCATCTTTCCTTCCTCTGTCGAATCGCTCGTTCCGCATTGGTTCGCCATCTCTAGGAATAGGGGGTCCCATTTCTGAAACTGCATCCATAGGTACCATTGGTGCACCAGGGACCGGAGGCGGCATAGGAGGATTCATTATTCCGGGCGGTGGCGCCATGCCCATCATCGGGGGAGGTTGAGGAGGGAAGGACGGGCCTCGAAGTCTCTTGTATCTTGGCTCGTAATTGTTGTCTTGTGAATTGAAGTCATCTGGCTCCCGCCTTCTCTTCACAGGCCCCTGACCCATGCCGCCGAAGTAGCGAGCAGGAGGCTGCCCGGGCGGACCATGCCCAGGTGGACCATGTCCCGGAGGGCCATGATATGGGCGACCTCGACCTCTGCCCCCACGCCGACCTCTTCCCATTCTACGACCTCTATCGCCGTATGGTCGCCCTCGTCCTCCTGGACCCGGAGGACCTGCAAATGGCTGTGGATGTGCCGCAGCGCCGCTCCACATTTGCATACCGGTCATTCCAGTTTGTGAGTCCCTGGCCCTCCCAAAGCCACCTCTTCCAGGATCGTAATCCACTCTGTGCTCGTCGCGAACTTGTCCACCGGAACGTCCGCGCCCATACTGTCTGCCGTCGGAAAAGCCGACGTCATAGTCGACTCGAATGGTCCTTTCATCCAACTTGGTTCCAGAGAGAAAGTTGACGCTATTCTCTGCATCGCATCTTCTGTAGTACTCGACGAAGCAAAATCCGCAAGGAGTCTTCTTGTGTCGGTCTAGCCCCATGATGATACGCCGAATCTCTCCAGCTTTAGAGAAAAGATCGAATATTTGTTCTTCTGTTGTGTAGAAGGAAAGATTTCCGACATAAAGAGTTGTGCTCTGTTTGAGAGCGGTTTCTCGTTGTTTCTGACCACATCAAAGAGTGAACGCCAATAAATGGAAAGAACGGCGTCGTTGCAGATTAGTACAATGGAAATAGTCGGCCACATTGTCCTTCGAATATACAGTGAAGAAGAACGCAGAGAGAAACTTACCTGCCCACCATGAAAGCGTCTATCCTGATATAGACTGATCGGTTTGGCTATTTCGGATCTAAAAAGCTTGGTGGCCATTTCGGGAACAAAAGTAGGGCAACACTAGTCGGAAACAAAACCCAGCTTCTAATAGGGAACGAGTGTCGGAACCCTTCCGCATGCGATGCTCCTTCCCAAGAGGTTCAAGTCACTGCAACATGTAAGTAAGAGCTGTAGAAGAACAGCACCGGGTGAGCCCCCAAGGGATTCAAACTTTGTCGTGACCACGAGGAATATATGTCGTTCGAAACCCCAACTGATCGACAAACGGTATAGTATCGGCGAGAACAGAACAGTTGCCTTACGAAACAGTGTGAGAGCGAAGTTCTGCGCGAAGTGATAAGCTCGGGGCGATAGCGCGTCTAGATTCTGCATTCCAGAGGCACTTGTAGCACTATTAACTTTTGGAGACAACCTTTCTCCAACCTTTTCAAGGCCCATATTGCTTACAGAGAAACAGGGCAGAAGGTACGTAACAATCTTCAATTCGATTTCAGGTCAACCAATTTAAATTTGTCAGTTCCGTACCATGCTGTTTCTGTGCTTCATTCGTTCGTCTCTCATGCGAGATACAGCAACCGTTTTGAGTAGATCTGTTACCGACGGTATCTTGAGGATACCAACGTTACACACTTTGTTTATGCCGTGGAGCAAGTCCAAACCTCGGCGCCTGATGCCTACCACGTCAAGACTGCAAGTGTCGGCGCGTATCTGTTTGTCTACATTAACTCGCAGAACGCGAGCAACAGCTTCTCATTTCCATTTCATCCCAAGCTCTACCCCACAAACGACTCTTGTTCATTGTGCTCTACATAAAAGGTTTCTGCATTTCTGTTTTCTCGTAACTCAGAATAAAACCTAACGTTTTTGTTCCGAAAGCCACTTTTACTGAAATCAATCGTAACATATATATAACATCAAATGACATGCAAATGACCACCATTGCCACTCACAGTACGAATCATAAAGCACTTCATCTCGCACGAACATAGGTAGTGCGATTCCAAGAAAGCAAAACTTCCCTAAAGAAAAGACCTCACTAAGAAGGTAGTAGATAATTTCTGTTCGCGGTAACTGTGGTGACAGAAACCACTTGAACTAGATGAAAATAATGCTCCCCCAACGACAAATAGTTTAGCTCGTGCGCCGCCATTATCTGCAAAAGGGTTCCTACGAGGGCTACTCTTTACTGTTTAAGGCCTTTCCACATAAAGACATGGACAAATTTGCGATTGTCCCGAAAACGTCATTTTAGTGATAGCGTCGGCGGTTACAGCCAAAAGGGCAAAAAGGATAAAAGTAAACTTTGCTCTCATAGAGTATCAGTCCAATTGGACAAAGAAGCACTAGCCAAATATAAGCTTACGTAGATATAATGCTACAGAAAGCAAAGAACCACAACAAAAACACAAAAACAGGGAGGGAGCACCAAACAATAGACAAAAAGATTAAAAAGAACAAACAAGAACAATATATGTATTGAGATATGAATAGATTTGTCTCATAACTTGACCATGAAAACAAAGACAAGTGCTTTAAAAGATAGTATCGTTTTTCTTTCTAAGTGTCTCATAATAACAGCAGGTCCTGTGGTGGACGCGCAGATCATGTTTGCTGTAGAGAACCGGATGTCGCAAGCCTTGCAGTAGACATCCAGCTTGTTATATCTTGAACGGCTCAAAGCTCTACGATGGCGATGGCCGGCTTGATTCACTTCAAGCCGGCGCTGGCTCTGCACCTTGATTTCACAGATACGACAGCGCTTGAAGATTTACTTACGAGGCGGAAGGTCATGATGAAGCTTCTTTTTCTCAGTGGCTACGCGAAAGATATGACGCTCGGTCAAGAGACTGCACAGCCGACTTTCTTATCTGCTGAACAGAATCGCGGACTTCTTCTAGACGATCGTTCGGATCAACTACAGACGAATACCTGCTGGATGAAACAAAAGACCTTGGCACTTGATTTGAAACAAACAAGAAGTTAGTAGACACACGAAATGCCAAAAGAGCAGCTGCGAACAACCTACACGTAAACGATTGCCTCAGAGACATAGTTCAATAGAGTTCTTACGCCTTAATACAGTTTTTCCGGCAACAACAGGTGCAAAAACAACACTATGTGAGGAACGGAATCGCAACACGATAGAAACAGTGAAACCAGAGTCCAAGGCCGAGATGAGAAGCAAGGGAATAGATGCAGGCAGGGAGAGCCCGCAAAACGACGAAGTAACGGAGGGGAGCAACAAGTAAGACAACCGCGGTGGGCGGAAACGGGAGCGAAAGATAACGAGAACAAAGACGACAAAGGAAACCACCGCGGAGAAGACGGAGGGAAGAGAAACCAAGTAGAACGAACTTCGGAAGAGAGAGTCACGCCCGCACAGGGCTAACCCAACGGTGGGGTAGTGCAGACGCCTTGCCAACTCATACAAGACGAGCCCAGACGAAGGGCTGTGTGAGTACCAGTGAGCGTTGGCGGGCGGTGAGACCAGGCCGCCAAAGGGGGGAAGTGAGAGAGGTTGAGGATTTCGGGGGAGGGAAAGGTTGAGACGACAAATGGAAAAGGAAGGAAGAACAGATGAAAAGTGAAGGGTGGGAGGAGGTCGTCAAAGAGGAAGTGGTATGGCCGGAGTTGGGTCGGAGGCGACCACTCCGACCTCTTTGTACTGTTTGCTCCCCTAAAAACGGGCTTGGAGATCGTTGTGGAGCAAAACCCCAGCGATGGGATCGTCTCTCAAGGCGTTCGAGTCCTTGTTCTCTAGACGAGGTGAACTCAGTGGTGAGCGCTCCGAACACGGATAGTGCGGGTGTAGGATCGCCCGTGGTACGGGATATACCTACGGAGGTTGAGGGGTGAACTGGTCTGATCCAGGAGTCCGGCGAAAAGCGACGGAATAGGGAAGAGAAAAGGTACGGTAGAGCGGTGTAAGCCCTAGGTAAAAGGAGGAAAAGGAGAGAAAAGCCAAGGAGGAACCCTCAACGGGGCCTGCGACAATCGGCAACAGACCCGGCGACGGGAGACGGGGGTTTTGTATTAAACCCACGGGCCAATAACTCTATACAGAGAGGATACGGAAAAACCACCTGACACAATTAAGAAGTAATCTGCAGGTAAAGACAACTAAAACAATGGTCCAAAGACGGAAATAAGCCCGAGGTCAACAGCTGTGTAGGTCAGTAGTGCCTGAATGATCCCGAGGGATGAATCTAGTTCGTACCGTACGCGGTGACCCTTCTGAGGGAGTTGTACACTTTGCGCAGGCGAACGTAGTTCAGAGCCGAACTCGGTTACCCTTTACTGAAGGAGGAGGTGACCGGGAGGTCACCTCTTATATCGTGACCGATAAATTAGTTAAACTAAATTAAATAATCTAATGCACACCTAAGCAGGTCCATACACGTGGTGCACGTGAGAACCCGCGGCAGCGGCCAGTAAAATATCCGACAATCATACCAAAACATTTTTGAACACGCCCATTCCTACAGACGCGTCCACGCGACCAGTACTCACCTATGCCACGTCATGGCCGACCCCTCAGGGTGCCGTACCTCAGTACTGCCGAAAAGCATCCCATCCGTGGGCCAATACTCATACCTTCCGAGTACCCGGAATCATCCCTACCAGGGATTTATGGAAACCATCCCAGTGCATCGAGCGAGCACGTTTTGCTCTACATATCCCCCTCCTTAGGGCAGGAAACATCCGGTTTGCCAGCGAAGACTCGTCAGCGAGCGGGTATATAAGCACGGTCCATAATGGACATATCCGAGATTCGGGCTCCTCGTGAGAACGAGATACACTCGCAAGCGCATTTCTCTTCTCTGCATTTAGACGACTCAGTACTTGAAGTTTCACCTACGATCGACGACTTGATGAACCCTCACCAGGGCGACGAGCATCATCCCCAAGCCGGGGCTCCGAACGCTTCGGGTCCCGCAACTCCTGCGACAGGCTACCTCGGCGGTTTCGCTTCCGCTCCTCTGCCTCAGAGCCAACACCATACGACTACACCGAACCCGGTTGACGTTGCGACGTGGAATTCCGCGCAAGCAGTGCCCTTGTTGGCACCTCCAGCCGGCTGGACAGCGCATGAATCGCTCCTCATTCAAGATCCGACTACCGGAGGAAGCTGGGCCTATTCCAGAGCGCACTGGTTTCACCCGACGGCGGTTCGAAATGGTGCGTTGATGGACTCATACAGCGAGAACGGTATGCTGCCTGGCGGCCTACACCGAGATATGGTGGATTCATGGGATTGGAGACACCGCTTGGCGGTTCCATCTCACGTGTTGTCACGGAAACGGAGCGGCCGTGGGTACGAAACGCTGGATGAAGCGCGCGCGGCTATGGCTTGATTGGCATAATTTCGGAAGGACCGAGCCTCGTTCCCTGAGAGGATTCCCGAGTCATACGGGTTCGACCTTTTACGGTTCCGAACTTACGGAGAGATCAAGTATGGCTCGAACCTCGCAGACTTCCAAGCGGCGGAAAATTTCCCGGAGTCGATGCCGGCCGACATTCTCCTGTTCAGCACGCGTATTCTGCGAGAGGAGTTTCGCCATTTGCATCGACCGTCGGGACCGGGAAGCTTCTTCGACAGACTGCGGAACGAACGCAAGTAGAGATCTCGATTCGGGTACCTGGTCCCGCAATAGAATTCAGAGATTGAACGTTTGCGTCCGGACGCACTAGAGGGTCGATTCGCTCCACTCTCATCGTGGTTGGCTCACTATGAGGTGCCACGCGGGTGTGTTCCGGAATTGTCCCCTTGCGGCTCCTATGTCGGTTCACGCATGATTGCGAATCCGCACTCGGAGTACTGGATGCTCTTCATATCCGAATGGCCAGCTCGCGTTGCCGCATTCATGCTGTGGGAAGCATACAACCAGAACCATGTTTGGTATTTGCCTCCGAGATTACGGAATGTGATCAGATCACTGGACTAATACACCGCACTCGGTTCGGAAGACAACGTCAGCGAATTTATCAGCCTTATCGATCTCATCGATTCAATTGATTGGAGTACCGTTCCGGCGGAAAACGTCCCCAGGGAAACTCGTTCGTATCACGACCGTTCGGCAGGGCGAAGACATCCGGGTGCCGGAGACTTCGTGTATTACGATCCCTGGGAGGGAGTTACCGTCCCGAAAGAGCGGGCTCTTGTCCTACGCAGACTTCCTCGGGTGGTTCCGAATGATCACCCCATTGGGTTTATGTTTTCCGACAACTATTACTCCGTAGCAGAGGAGGATGATCCAATTGTGGACCATACTGTGGGAGACCCGGGAACGGGAGGTTTGTCGGCGGCTTCGCAGTAGTTTCGGTCATCGGAAGGGCGGTTGTGCCAGTTGCTGCTATTGGTTGGGGCGTAAGCCATTCGCAGGAAAACATCGACCCTCGCGTGGTAGCGATGCGCAACCAACTTCTCGGACTCAGAGTGCCGGGTCCACCGGATATGTATGACCTCGTTAGCAGTGGGGGCTCAGGCCTTCGCGAGTAACCCCCCTCAGACGGGGCCGTTCAACCCTGGAGGTGCCGGTCCTTCGACAGGATGGCAGTGATCCCAACCGTGGGTTCCCTCCATGATGGGCTGTTGGCAGGCTCTGCGACCAACGCACTCCATAATAGCTAGCGGTACAACTTCTCCTTAGAATAAAATCGACTTCGATATCACTTCCTTCATAACCGGATTACGGTTCAACGCTTTTGGCGCACGATCGTTCCAATACGATTCTCCATTATGCGTGTAGCTTCACGACATGTTCACACGGACCGTTAGACGGTAGCTCGCTTCTTTCGGATAAATCGGCGTCCGTTTGACGGAAATCATCTTTCTTCTTCATCCCTTCGATACTTCCTTCCTTAGGAACAAAACAAACTTCTTGGTAGTACCATTCTCCCACGAGTGGGCCCGTCGATTGCCGTTACGACGCAGCGGCACTGTCACCCTACTTGGGCTTTATCCAAACCTGGAGGCAGCCCTAGGCGCTTAGGCCGATAGTAGGCGAGAACCTTTGACCGAGGTAAGTGTTCGATCGGCTCGAAAGTATCCTCCTCAGGGGAGTATCCGTACCAATGGACTTGGTATTCAGTCTCCCCATCGGGGTTCACGACGTGACTCAAGATGCGTTCAATAACGAATTGCTGTGGGAACACTTCCCGTTCGCGGGCCTCCATGACATATGCGCCACTCCTGCTGGCGCAGTATCACTTGGAGAGGTTCTGTAGCTGCCTAAAATCACTCAGGTGAAGCTTTCCTAGTGTTGGAGACGGCCTTACTTTCGCAGTCTTCCACGCATTCCGCTGCGGCGGCCGTACTGTTACCCGCGTCCTACGCGTCCTATTCTCGAGCTAGAGGGTTAATTGCAAAGCTCTCGAACAGACGAGTCCAACGGTATCGCTTTCTTCGCTGATAGTCGAAAGACTGACGAACGGTAGTACTTCCGTTTGATGAATCTCCCGGCCTTCACGGGGATAACCGTTTCGGTGACGGAGGTGCGTACGCCACTCCCTTAACAGGGCGGCGGTTTACCCGGCCATGGGGCATATGCGACAAGTTCTGATTGGCTCTGCGCCACAGATTGGCGACCACGTCAAGCGTGCGCGTGCCGTGCTGGGCCATCCGTTCGCGAAAGGTCGCCGACCACTCATCATTAGGGCTTTCCACGTTGTAACGTGCATCGTGTTGCACGCGCCTGGGGCTAGCAGGCCTCGTTTCACGGAGGTTTCACTCCTGCAGTGGCGGCGGGGCTCCAAGTCTCCCCACGCGACGTGGTTCACACTGTAGAGTGTCGGCTTCCAAGAAAGCGTTAAAAGTCCGACAAGGGAATCGATAATGATTGTTAAAATTCCTCACAACTCCTTCACAAGACCTTCCCGTTCAGGAATGCCGTGCTATTCTTCCCCGTGCAGCGGGTGGTCCGGATCAGCGGAAACCGTTTTCATAGTTCGGCTGTGCTTCTCAGCGCGGTTACGCGAGTTCAAGCGGTTAGATGTCCCAGAGTGGGTAGCTGCTTCTGCGACGGCGTCGCGCCTCTCGCGGGCACGTTCCGTGATACCGGAGACCGATACGGCGGACTCCTCACGATTGGGGTGCGACAAGGCAACGGTGCCACTAGATTCTCATAAAGGAGCGACTGGATTGTCAGTGTGGATCACATTTCCCGCGGTTGGGGATCCGGGCGACACCGGAGCATCAATGCCATTCGCAACAGCTGCGGTACCCTCCCCCTTCTTAAGTGGCACCACGGGCTCCATCAGGAGATGGGGTGGGGGGGTTACTCTTGTAATTACTCGTGCAGAGTCGTTGGAATTAGTCAAAGTAGTAGCAAGTTCAGTTCTGTGGTCAGAAGTACCTACTGTAGGTAGATCAATTAATTCTCGATCCGGGTGCGGAAGAATCGCCGGGCGCGACGGTAGTGTAGCGGCTGTTGACAGTTCTGCCTCCTGTTGAGGATCCCCTGATCGGGTATTGGTTGAGGTGGGCCCGGTTGCGGTGGGTGGCGTCGGGGCGGGCACAACGCGGTCACGCGAGATTCGTTCATGACGTCCGTCAATGTCGAGTACGACGGTATCCGGATTGACGGAAATGACGCGATATGGTCCATCAGCGATGGGGGAGAGCTTGTGTTTCTTTTCCTTGTCAGGATTATAATACTCCTTCCGAAGGAAGACAAAGCTGTTGGGCTCTACCACCACTGGTGTACCGCGAATTCGGCGATCGAAATTACGCTTGTACGTAAGCTGTGCCTTTTCCATGTCCTTCCGGGCTACCGGTACCATCTTGGTTAACCAATTTTTCCAGGTGTCCTTGTACATCCGTGGTGACGGGAAAGACGCTAGCGTCGGTTGTGATTCGATTGCTACCGGTGGCGGTCTCCTCGAAAGAACGAGTTCAAACGGCGAAAGCGTCGTTACCCGATGCACCTGGGTGTTATACGCGTACGTAATAGCATCGGTGTACAAGTCCCAATCCTTTGGGTGATCCGCAACATAGGATCGTAATGCGTTAAGCATTATACGATTAAATCGTTCTACCTGCCAATTACACTGGGGATGATAGGTTGTAGTTAACAAATTCTTGACGTCCAAGATATGGGATACGTCCATAAAGAACTTTGACGCAAATTGCGAGCCATTGTCTGAAAGCAGATTAACAGGTGGCCCGTAAGTGAAGACCCAATGCGTCACAAATACTTGTGCGACTTCCGCTGCAGTGATCCGCCTCAACGGAACCGTTCGCATTAACTTCGAAAACCTGTCTGTGATAACCAGGAGATACCGGTGAACGCATGCGGTTCGAATTAATTCGCTCAGAATGTCGATAGCGACGAACTCTAAAGGAGCCCGGGCTGGGAACAGCGTCATCGACTTCGAATTTTCTCAGAGTTTGACGTTGTTCTTGGCGCATTCCGTGCATGAACGGCGTACTGCATAGCAGTCGAATGCCATAGCTGGCCAATAAAAGTTTCTTCGGAGAGTTAGACACAACTTCCTGCCACCAGGGTGTCCCCCAATCTTTGCATAGTGCAATTGTAGGGAGTGTGGAACCACAATTTGAGGGCTTGGCCCAACAATCCTAACGAGGAATCCCTGATCGTTAGTGAGAAAGGGTATCTTGAATCCCCCGTTGAGTCGGGCCCTTATCTGAGTACAGAAAGGATCCCCGTGCTGTTCACTTATTACCTCTTCAGCGGTAATGGGTTCAAATAAGCCAGGCGGTGGCTCGACCGTTTCCGCGACGAGAATATCGTCACAGACGTCATCCGTAATTTCGGAGTTTTTCTCAACGTCTTCCACCAAGAAGCATGGTATGTCGGTGTCGTCGACAGGTTCTGCCTTACCAGACGTTTCTAACGGAGAAAGCGCATCAGCCTGCATGTTCAGGGTGCCCCGTTTGTACCGGAAATCAAAATCGAATTCCGATAGGCGGAGGCGCCAACGCCTAAGGCGACCCGACGGCTCGGAGATCTCCATAAGCCAGCGGAGGGCCGAATGATCGATATGCACCTGAAAATGGGTTTCCATGAGATAAGGTCCTAAAGTACACAGCGCCCAAACGACGGCGAGAAAAATTTTTCTCAGAGACTGAGTAATTACGCTCATGCACGTTCAATGAACGAGACCAGTATCCAACTGGACGTCACTCGCCTTCCTTCGAGACTTGAAACAATGCACACCCCACTTGGTGGTCACTGGAATCAGTATCAACTTCATATGGAAGCCCTGGTGTGGGCAACGCCAGAATCGGCGGAGACGTCACAGGGTCGATTAACGACGAGAAGGCGGATGCTTCCGCATCGCCAAAGGGTTCTAGTTTAACTGGCTGTCCTTTCCTGAGGAGAAAGATGAGAGAAGCTGCAGTATCAGCGAGATTCGGGACGAACCGACGGTAGAAATCACACAAACCGAGAAATGATCGGAGTTCCGTTTGAGTTGTCGGATGTTTCGCTTCCTTCAGCGACTTCACCCTTACCTCGTCGACCGAGAGCTTCCCTGGGCGGATAATGTGGCCCACGTATTTCACCGAGTCGGTAAAGAATTCGCATTTCTTGAGCTTCAAGGTAACACCTGCGTCACGCAGAACCTGTATCACACCCCTCACATGGGACATATGTTCATCCATACTGTTGGAAAATACGACAATGTCTTTCAAGTACGCAAGACAAGTGTTCCACTTGAATCTGGCCAACAGAATATCAATCGCGCGCTGAAACGTAGCGGGAGCATTCATTAGCCCGAAGCGAATCCGTTTGAAACGGTACAGTCCTTGGTGACATACAAACGCTGTCTTGTCGCGATCTTCCTTTCGAATTGGAACCTGCCAGTGACTCCAATTGGAGTCAAGGGGGGTAAATACTCTGGCGCTTCCCAGCGAGTCGATGTACTCATCCATCCGTGGAATCGGATACACGTCTTTGACGGTAACGGCGTTGAGTCGCCTGTAATCGATGCTAAAACGCCACGATCCATCCGACTTCGGAACAAGTACACCGGGCGATGCCCACGACGACTGAGCTGGCTGAATTACGTCGGCACGTAGCATCTCCTCGACTTCAGACTTTTCTTCTTCCCGCGCTTTCGGGCCTGCCGGATACGGGTGTTGCGCGATGGGGCGAATATCTGGGAGTATAAACGTTTCACAAGTGTTGAAAATATTTAATACAATATATCAAGTTTCGTAAAACAAACCTTACGAAATAAATTTCATTAAATTTTTAATACGGTGCTCCGTAATTCCAATTGTTCCAAGGGAACCGTCCCACATCGGAGTAAATTATCTGAGCATGTCTCGCAACTTCTCGCGATGAGGCGCTGGGACATGATCCAGATTCAACTTCTCTAATTCCTCCACAGGATTCGTCTGTTCTGTGCCAGGGGGCAGCGCTGATTTAACCGGAGTGAACGGTCGTTCGTGGCCCCGACTAACTAGATTCACCTCTTCAGTAGCAACTGCTTCTGGTACGGCGGAGTTTCCAGTTCTGGAGGAATCCGACAAAACGGAGTTTTCAGGACGCACCTCCCCCTCCTTAGCTTCGGGCACACCGAGAACCTCGGACGTTGAGATTCTTGTCTGTACGAGTGCCTTTGGATGCGGCAGGGCCGAATCCAGTACCTGGTGTTTGACTAGCCACTGAGTGGTTTTGCCAAAGTTGGCAACCAGTACCTTGAAAGATTGATCGGGCTCGATAGAAACAACACCATTAGCTAAAGCGAGCTGTCGCTGATTGTATAACGATGAAGACGGTTGAACTAGTCGAATTCCATGTTGTTTGGAGATGCACTGTACCCACACCTGGGATTCCGGTGGGATTGAAACGGATTTCGCTATACGAAACTTTGTTGATTTGGGATCCACATTTGGAACCTCCTGAGCCACAGGTAGCGAAACGCGCTTCCGGATTGCGCCCCTCAACGGCTTCCGAACAATGGGAATGGTTATACCGTCTTCCATTTCCAGGGTTTTCGCCCTCGGGCGTATGGATTCAACAAAGCGGTCGCAAAAATCACAACCGAGTATAACCGGTGCACCCTAGCAAAATCCATTGTCATTGAATCATCATGCGGCGGTAAATGAAATTGATGCCTTTCAATAAAATGTAAGGGCACTTTCGAGAAATCTAATTTTTTCAAAAAATCACACTCATGGAAATGTCAGTGAAACAAAAACTTACTTATTTTTCAATGACGTTGGTCATATTTCCTTACTACACCAGTCATCTTGTCTGCAAGTCTACTGAAAACCCTTTTAGTTTTCCCTTAACGAGTTTTGCCTGAGGCAGCGAGTGAATTGCAGACAACAAATTCAAGTTTCACCACGTAGGTGGCAAGTCTCACTGTGAGAGTTAAGTAACCAACCGTGCGCAACGAGTTTTTGTTCGCGTCTGCGATATCCAAGCCTGGACCATAGCGAACGAATTCCCGAAGTGCCGGGGGCACTAACGAAGAGTGAATGAGATTGGGCGCAACGCCCGTGTCCAACACAGACAGTTGACGAACCATAAACTGGTGTGATAAGCCGAGATGGGGATAAACCTTGTAATTCCTCTTGGCCATCACAAGGACTCTATCCGGGCTACAGAAATTTCGGGACCGTACCCACGGACGACGGAGAACCGTTAGAAGCTCTGAGTCCACGTGAGATTGAGCCATCTTCCTCGTAAGGATCTTCCTCTCAAGAAAAGTGACCTGGGAGGGAAGCGGCGGCGCCTCGGGCGTCTCCCACTTCGGCTCAGGAGACGCCCCTCCCGCAGGGGAAACTCCAAAGTTTAGTTTTTTGGGCGGGGTTGGCCGGTCTCGGCAAACTCTGTCCAGAGTGGGAAACAGCATTTCCGGGTTCGGGGTTGGTCACAGTTACCTGTTCAGCCTGGTTCCGAGGTTCCTCAGTTCGAACGTTCTGTCCTGTAACAGGATTGCCAAACTTGGCCCTTTCCTCTTCATAGTTCTTACTCGGAACACGAGCACTGTCAGCTGGTGGCAAGGACTCATACTACCTGATAATTTTCGGTAACTCCCGAGCGGGCAACATGCACACGGGTGCAATATGACCGGGTCGGTAACAAATATGGCAGATGGTCGTCACCGACTTATCGAAAGACCGATCACCATCTGGTAGTCGTTGTGGTTAGGCATTCACCCATCCTGGGCCTGAGAAACGGCTGCCGTTGTTCGCGTAAGCGAGTGGAGCGGCTTGTACCCGTGTTTCTCCCATATAGAGTGCGAGGTCACCTTCCAAGGTCGGAGTCGACGACGACGGAATGTCAGAAGACCCATACGAATCCGGAGCACTTCCAACGAAGTGGACGTTACCCAGATCCGGGTTCGCGCAGTTTCCACGTTCCAAGGAAAGAGATGGAGATGACTCGTTGACGTGCAGCGGCATTGAGCGACGGGGTTTCAGCGGGCGCCGAGCACGGAGAACTTCGCCTTCTGCTTGGGCATACTGGACCAATTCCAGATACGTAATCCTACGTCTCTCTTCGCGATATCGCGCCACCAACGCCTTGATAGAAGGGTCCAACCCACCCACGAACATCATGCATCTCTCCTGAGCGGAGTACACATTTCCACAGCGATGAAACGCTTTATTCAACCGAGTGGAGTAAACCGTTTCGGTCTCTTCAGTCTTCTGTTTCTTATCTCGTAGAGCGAACGTCGCGTTTTAAATCGCGCTTCCTGTTGCATAGGACCTCAGGAGATATTGGACCGCTTCCGGCCAACAACTGACACCTCCCTCAGATGCACGGGACGAACCTCGGACCGAGTTAAACTGATCTTCAGCCATCCCTGACAGAAAATAGGGTAAAGCGAGAAACGCTCTCCGGGGTTCCGGGACCTGTTCATTGTCAGGCGACCTTGCAGGTACGGAGACGCGAGAACGCGGAGGCTTAGGCGGAGGCACTCCAGCATCTCTGGTCACAACTTTTCGAGAGTTCGGCGCAGGTGGCGCCATACCGGGCCGCGGTGTACCGAACAGCGGTAAGATCAAATTAATAACGAGAGATCTCGATACTCCAAAGAGTAAGTAACGAACAACAAATAAAACACTCTAGAGAGTCTACTGTTCAACAGTAGCTTCCCTAAAACCAAAAGATCACTAATCGTGAGACTCCTCGACAAGAACGAGAACGAAGGAAAGAATCAAACCCGTTCCAGCTCGGGAGACCACTTGTAGAGCAAAACCCCAGCGATGGGATCATCTCTCAAGGCGTTTGAGTCCTTGCCCTCTAGACAAAGTGAACTCAGTGGTGAGCCCTCCGAACACGGATAGTGCGGGTGTAGGACCGCCCGTGGTACGGGATATACCTACGGAGGTTGAGGGGTGAACTGGCCTGATCCAGGAGTCCGGCGAAAAGCGACGGAATAGTGAAGAGAAAAGGTACCGTAGAGCGATGTAAGCCCTGAGTAAAAGGGGGAGAAGAAGTGAAAAACCAAAGAGGAACCATCGACGGGGCCTGCGACAAGCGGCAACAGACCCGGCGACGGGAAACGGGGGTTTCGAATTAAACCCACGGGCCAATATCTCTATACAGAGAGGAGACGGAAAAACCACCTGACACAGGTAAGCAGTAATCTGCAGGTAAAGACAACTAAAACAATGGTCCGAAGACGGAAATAACCCCGAGGGCAACAGCTGTGTAGGTCAGTAGTGCCTGAATGATCCCGAGGGATGAATCTAGTTCGTACCGTACGCGGTGACCCTTCTGAGGGAGTTGTACACTTTGCGCAGGCGAACGTAGTTCAGAGCCGAACTCGGTTACCCTTTACTGAAGGAGGAAGTGACCGGGAGGTCACCTCTTATATCGTGACCGATAAATTAGTTAAACTAAATTAAATGATCTAATGCGCACCTAAGCAGGTCCATACACGTGGTGCACGTGAGAACCCGCGGCAGCGGCCAGTAAAATATCCGACAATCATACCAAAACATTTTTGAACACACCCATTCCTAAAGACGCGTCCACGCGTCCAGTACTCACCTACCCTATAAGAAATTTTTTCAAAATTGTGAACGTAACATGAAGGCAATCGGATGTTGTAGACCCTTACATTACATTCATTAAGCATTCCGCGCGACCTCCATTTTGGCACGGTGCATATTAAATTTTCAATTTTTTCAATTTTGTGAATGTCATATGAGGGTGTGCTGAGGTTGTTCTCATTGCATGATAGGCTGTTCTGAGTGCGTTATGACACTTGCACTATCCTTTCCCACTCCTCTTACACTCACAGCACACTCCCTTTTGGCACCCTAAATGAGGTCATAGGAGGCGATTTTAATCCTCCATTCCACCACATAGTGCGCTCCTATTTTTGAAAAACCATCCAATTTACATCCGCGCGTGATCCGCAAGCCGCAAAAATTTCTTATAGGGCTATGCTACGTCATGGCCGACCCCTCAGGGTGCCATACCTCAATACTGCCGAAAAGCATCCCATCCGTGGGCCAATACTCATACCTTCCGAGTACCCGGAATCATCCCTACCAGGGATTTATGAAAACCGTCCCCGTGCATCGGGCGTGCTCTACAATCGTTGTTTTGACTCCCGCCAATAAACAGGCGTTGCGTGTACAACTATGGCCCTCTGCCCTATAACTTTCGGGTTAAAGGCGGTGGGGTACGATACATACAGATAGGTGAGCGCTTCTGCCATCGGGTTTTGACTGTGGCAACATTTGGTGGGCCCCCCTCACCTAGGTTTGGTTTTTAAACCACTATGAAGAATCTAGGGTTCGTGAGGTTTATGCCACGCGTACTACAGTGGCACCCTGCTGTCGCGGCCGGTATTTTGCCACACGTATTACAGTGGCGTCCTGCGCGGCAGAGGGGCATGTGGCCACGTGGTTCACCTGTGCTCACTTCTAGTGGCGCTATTTAGCATTTTCTTGGCGGGGCTCGCTCACGCCAAAGTCCGGCCCTGCTACGCCGCCCTTCTTTCATGATGTCTGTTCACGTCGGCGCTTGTGATGGGGAGGCCAGTACTGGTTCCCACTCCGCTATCGACGTCGAGCCCGACCGGGACGCGGTGCTGGAGAATGGCGTTGCTGAGGACGAGGTGCCCGCGACGGGTGCCTTCATTGCTGACACCGTTGCGGGCACAGGAGGTGGTGGACCGGCTAGGGGCGGGGGACACTTGTCGCCCCGCGAGGCGATGAAGGAGGTGAACACGTGGCTTCTTCGCTAGTGTAACGGCGAGCGCTATGCCGAGGAAACCGTGCTCGATGTCTTGACTTTGGCCCCGCCAACGTACGTGCACCGCCTGAGAGACGGGACGCGGTTTGCTATGCACTGCTTTAAGCTTTCAAAAGCAAGGGAAGCTGCAACGGCCGCTCTGGTTCGCGACATTGACGCATACTTATCTCAGTGAACTACTCCTTTTTGACTACTGACCTGTATTTCTTGTCTGCTCGCGTGTTTCCATACTCACATGTCGATTCTTAACGGTTTGTCATCGGTCCTTGATCGATGACAGCAAAGGGAGAAATGGCTCTATCAGATATGCTTTTATTTTTTCGGCTCGCAAGGTTATTATATCTTATTTTCTTTTATTACACGTGTGACAACTGTGCATGTCTTGTCTTTATGTGGAAAGACCCTTAAGTTGGGATACATGTCAGAGATTCCTTGTGAGAAGTATTTCTCAGATCGAAAGAATGGACCAACTACTCACGGATGGAATGAATGGTACATTGACTGCACTCAAAAATTTAACTGCTTCACACAGAAACGGAGCCAAATAAGAGTGGTATTGAATGCTGTATGGCCTAACAGTTTTACTGCAGTCCAATGCTTGAATAACATCGGCATTCAAACGGTATGCAGCCAGGGCTGTGTTGCAATTAATTGCTATTGCAATATGTTGCAATATGCAATAATTATTGCATATTGCAAGTATTTTGAGCTACTGCAATACGAATTGCAGTTTCATTTCATATTGGAGCTCATATTGCAAAATGGTATGATACTGTTAGATTTGTTGCTTTACGAAAATATATATCGTAGTAAATTCAGATCAGTAGCCAAGATGGAAAGTCTCTGGAGCATTTCAAGGAACATATTGACTGACAATAGAAAAACCTTGACACCGCAAATGTTCATTCAAAGTATTAGCTTCTATGAAGGGTGAACAAAAGATTTTGAGACAAAGATTTGGATTCCAAATCAATACATGGTGCAGGATCAGATCAAGTTATGGCACGCATTGAACAGAATGCCGCCAAAGAGCCTTTAATATCAAACTGAAAATTGTAATCCAGATAGAAATGTAGACGTTAAAGTTTAGATTGCATTCTTGAGCATGCATCGGCATTGGTTAGCTGCCCAATATTGCTAGAATACTGCAAACCCGTTCGGTTAATGCTAATTTTATTGCAGATTTGGGGTGCTAATATTTCAGTTATTGTGGACGCCATTTTGCGTAACCAGAGACAACCTCGCGGGTGCTGACAAACCCCAAAAGAGCAACACGAGAAATGCTCGAGTGTAACAGCGTAGAAGGGGAAAGATAATATCGTAGCTCAGCGATAAACGCAATAGCCAAACAATAGAACTGAAGCAACACATCCTGTCCGAATGTTCACGTCAAAACAAAGAACCGACGACAAAAAGGCAGTCCAAGTAGCTAATAGATGCACCGCACGACCCAAGTTCGTTAGCAGAACAAAGGCGTCGGTACTCTTAAACCCGTCGCAGTGTGCACACGAGCCCAACGGAGGGCGACACACTACAACTTCAGGAAGGGGAGGGCGGGAGACCGAGACGCCCGTAGAGAGAAAGAAAAGGGGGGGGGGAGAAGGTTCATGGCAGAGAAGCACAGACCTTGCTAAAGGGAAGCGGGTATGCCAAAGGAGAGGTTCGACGACGCAGATGGGGAGAGATGAGAGAGGGTTGGGCGGTCGTCGTGAGGGAGGACGAGGTCTGCCCGAGGCGAATTAGTGATGAGGTCTCGAGCTCGGGGGTTTATATAGAAAGCTGCACTTGAGATATAGTCTGACGTGGCGTGTTCCCTCTATGCTGCACCTGGAAAGAATTGAGTTATTTTCGTAACGTTTCTCTAAAGTGGGTACGTGATCGAGGATCCATGTCGGGGTGCTGCCCGACTTCATTACATGTCATGATGTATGTCCCTGTAACAGCATTATGTTATTTGAATATCGGTCAATGTCCCCTTGGCCCTCCAGCTATCTAGGTATACCGTATCAAAATCTTGTGCCGACTGTCACGAACCAGGATAAAGGTCCTTCCTTTCTATGCTTTGCCACGAGTTTTCCGTTCCTCACGATGCCGATCTTAGTTACTTTTCTCCGTTGAACATGTCGGCCAAGCAAGTTCTCACTATGGTCACTGATGATGATACGGACCATTCCTCTGCCCCCCGTCTACGTTCTAGCGTGATTGCTCACGAAGCCGAAGAGGTCAACAGTGATGTCGTTACCACGGAAGAAGCGAAGAAAGAACTTTCTGCTCATGCAGAAGAAAAGGTGGAGGCCGAAATTGCCGAGTTTGAAGTCGTTCTATATTGTTTGCTCTCCGCAGAAGCAAAGCAAGCCCTCGATCTCTATGGAGGCGTACGGGCTTTACCGCCGTTTTTTGTCGGTGGCTTGGGTTTCGGCCTTACGTTGTCGGCGCTAGCCCACCGCTCAACCCGTCGTTCTGCCATAGTGGGTCGAGTGCGCGCAGTGGCCCGTGACAAAGTTTTCGGCGGTGCTGCCCATCCTTCGAAAAAGAGGAGGATGGGCGATGATGGCCACGTTGATGATCGCACACCCGCAAAGACCTGAGTCCCGGCGTTATGCATCCGATCTGAAACCCTTGCTCAGTAAATACTGCGTCTGCTTTCTTCACATCGTGTAATCCCAGTTTCAATAGGAGCAGCTCTTGCATCGCACGAGCGTGCGTGCGGTCCTTCGGCTTCAATGGCAATAGCGCGCGGTGCCCTCGTCTGGGCCGCGCAACAGCGCGCGGGGCCTCCCTAATGCGCCGCGCCAACCGGCGTGGCGATTCTTCGATGCGGCGCGCCAGCGAGGCGGGGCGACTCCGTGTCGCGGCGCGCCGGCTGATCGCAGAGTCTCCTTGACGTGCCGCGCGATTCGGCACGGCGACACTCTGATGCGCCTCGCCAGCGCGGCGCGGCGTCTCCATGATATGCCGCCTCAGCCGGCGCGGCGACTCTCTGATGCGGCGCCCCAGCGCGGTCCGGCGTCTCCTTGATGTGCCGCGCCAGCCGGCGCGGCTACTCTCTGATGCGGCGTGCCAGCGCGGCGCAGCGTCTTCATGATGCGCCGAGCCAGCCGGAGCGGCGAGTCTCTGATGCGCCGCCTCAGCGCGGCGGGGCGTCTCCTTGATGTGTCGCGACAGCCGGCGCGGCGACTCTCTGATGCGGCCCGCCACCGAGGCCCGGCGTGTTTATGATGCGCCGAGCCAGCCGGCGTGGCGGTTTCCTGCGTCGCGCCGTGCCAGCGAGAGCGTGTGCTTCACACTCGACAGGTCGGCGAGCGAGATGAGGGCTCGGCGTCTAACCGGCGCCCTCATCCTGATTTTAGTGAGCTGGCGAAAAACTTTTGGGGATGTCCCAGGAGATCCCTTGGACACCTACCCAGTAACTGCCACCACAAAAATGCAAAAGAAGAAACATTCTTACGAGCTGACACAGACTTGGACTCTTGTGTTTTGATTTTTGGGCAGCAGACGGAAACCTCATTGTTTGCTGAAGAAATCTCGTTCGTTTGCTCCAGATTTACAGAGCTGTTCATATCGGTGCAACAAAACAGCAAACACAATTGATTTCGAAGTAAATGTTTTGAGGTGCTTCCGACCAATCATTTCAGCAAAACCGCTGGCGGATACTACATAACTTGAATGTTTTACGCTACTGATAGTTATAAAAGTGTGCTCCGTGTTGTCAGCGCATTCATGCTCCACTCTATGCCACTCCATGATTCCTGCTTTGTACCAAAGCTCGTTTGCGGGTCCCCACAGTCAAATATACGAGAGCAAAACGAGGAGGATGGTGAAGAAGCCATATAGCACACATTTTAGGAGCAAGAAGATATTTATCCTTCCGAAATGTCTTGTATGTCTTGGCCGTTATTTTCGGTTCTTTGATTTCGGCTTGTTGCCTCCTGCTAGTTTCGGTTTAAAGAATTTCCAAATTCAAGGTGGTTCTAACTGAAGCATTACGAGCTTCATTCGATCTCAGCTTTGAACAACGCTGGAGGTTGATCCTAATCTTTCCGGTTTCCTTTGCTTTCTTCTATTGTTCTGCACCACCTTCAGTACTCCACAACGAAAAATGCTCTACTGCAGCGTATGCAACCACGTTGTCACTGTCGCGGCTATCCTCAATCTTCATGCTAGAAGGTCTCATTCGCGAAAAATATGTGGGTTGTATTCAACGTTCAACTGTCTCTCAAACATTTCAATCTGGCGAGTCTTAGCTGCTTGAGAGTAACAATGATGCGAAGGAACCTGTCGAAGTGGATAATTGATACGAGTGACTTGGTGAGCGGGCTGTCCACAACCAGTTTGATAGCGAGCTTCCTGATCACGAGACTTCAGATCCCATATCCAGGGAGGTATGCTCGTTCTTTGAAAACTTCGAACACTTGTCTTTCCTACTTTGAAATGACCTTCAAGAACCAGAGTAGTTGGTTTATCGGTCCTGCGAAATTCTCCTGAAAGAGTCAATAGAAGGCAGATTCCGCTTGCTGCTGCGACGAAAGAATAGCAAATGGTACTCGACATAGAGAAACACAATCCAGAGCCCATGCGACATATTTCGAATCAATTCGAAACGCCTGAATCATTCTCGAAGTATGTAGAACAGGTGCGAAAAGAGAACGTTCGTCAAGAAGGATGGAGAAAAGCCTCAATTGATACAACATATGGAACCAACGAAACAGGCGTATTTCGCTCTTCACTCTACTTAATGATGAAAGAACTAGAAATTGTAGGTGGTGAATCTGGAGTACCAGAGTTTTCTATGAGATTCAATGGCCGCGAAAAAAACGCGTACTAGTCTCCTTAGGACTCGGAGATGGTGCAGAGGTATGACAAAGACCCGTCGAGACACATGAAAATTTTCGCTGTTGATGTGTACTGCGATGGAATCATTGTGGCCAACTCTGAAACTAGAGTGCCACCACACTCCGAATACGCTTGAGTAACTTGAGAAGGAGTTCACAGTTTTTGCATGAGGTTGGAATGGCTCCATGCATAGACTTTGATGGTTTTGGGGCTTCAAAACCTAAATAACGAAGAGAGCGACTTAGGTTGTCTCAAAGGTTGCTGTTCGTGGCATTGAAGGAACTCATTGATGCTTCGGTGTTTGGCAATGAGCAGTTGCGACGCTCATCATTGCCAGAATCGCAATGATTGACGCAGATCAACCGCAGGGAAGGGTGTTCTTTTGTTTGAAAGGCGCAGATAGCTAAGCGATTTCTACGGTGTGTGCTATTCCATTCAAGCCAGTAGTGTCGATTACGCATGACAAAGATCCGAACAATGGCGATTGCGAATACATACAACCTTCCAAACGTATCGTGACGAATATTTTTCGTAACCAATTGGTTTGCGCTATAAAAAACTTACCAGAGGCTCCATTGACGCGAGCATTGCTAGAAAGTCAGAAAGAAACTCTTCAACAAGCGATAATTGTTCTAATGGGGCAAATTACTCATAAGCATCCTCCAGCGTTAGCAACATTTCATGGTCTTGGTAACACCCACTTCTTGCTCTACGATACACCATGTTTTTATTCTCTCCATGTCATGGATCTCGGAGTGTATCGAATCATCCAAGATATTGCAGGTGAAATACTTCGTCAACACTTGAATTGTTTGTTATCTGCTACGAAGGCAATTGCTGCTGCAAACAGACGTATGCTAGAGACCACAGCTTACGCTCTCATTGCAAGAACTGCTGCCTTCCTTGTTAATCCAAATGAAAAACAAGCCGGTATGATTGGCTTAGTTTGACGGGAGCACTCTCCGTTTCTGTGTTACGAGTTAAAGGGCATTTCTACAAGAAACACGGATGATGACAACGTTTTTCAGACAGCTCTTCAGCTCATAACAGTGTACAGAGATATATTTAGCGCAAATAAGGCGTCTTCAAAAGCTAGCAGAACTGAGGGCGTAATTCGGGGCCTTCAAGAGAAACTTTCAAAACTCAGAAAGCTTCTCTGCTTTGATCTCGGGACAAAGTGAATATAAAGCTTCATCGACTTGTTAGGCACGTTGAAGATCACCTGCACAACTCTGGATGATTTCGCATTGGAGCGACAGATACGAACGAGGCCATGCACAAAGTGTCCAAGAAGGTATTTTAATCAACGAACCGGCATCGCATCCAAATAGCAACACAGATCGTATCATCACTGCGGAGCACTGTTTCTGGTGCAGGCGTTTTATCCACATCATACTCCGAAAGCTGTTCTCCTATTTTTCAAGAAAACATTGTTACCAATCC
Organism: Gracilaria domingensis; assembly: GCA_022539475.1. NCBI lineage: Eukaryota > Rhodophyta > Florideophyceae > Gracilariales > Gracilariaceae > Gracilaria > Gracilaria domingensis. The sequence continues at coordinate 154,001 of VCMS01000081.1, forward strand.
TGAGACAGACACACATCCAAAAGAAAGCGCTGCTGTCTTGGACAGAAAGAGCAGCACAACACTGGCAACCAAAATAGCTAAGCGTATATCTCATGGTAGTAGTCCGGAGGAAATCGAGAGAATCACATTATGCACTGCGTTTGAAGAGAAAGAAATGATGTTCTTCCTTAAGAGGAGATCTGAAATCATAATAAATGTAAAATACGACTGGTGGGATTCAGACGATGGTTCTTATGTTAGGCATTTGATTTCCGCAGTGGCGAATGTGAGAGGCTGGTGCCGCCAAGATTCAGTTAAGTACGTACTTATGTATACATGAAAGATAACCGCAGAAGAACGGGATTGATTCAATCCATATTTTCACTTCTGGAGAAGCCAGCGATTTGCGTGGCACTCATTCGAAGGCTGATAGAAACAGAGCCGGAGGATGGAAATGTCAAGAGTGTGCGTGATCATGGTAATCGAAGATTCAAGTGTGAGCTCGACATCTGTGTAAACGTTTATATTGATTGTGTCCCGATACACGATAAGATGCCTGTCATGCTTGTAAGAGATCCATTCGATATTGGAAAGAGACATGGTCCAGAGAAAAGCCTTGTTTGCATGCCAGATACTTTGGAAGAGCGCAAAAAAGCACACTTCTTTGAGATAGCTGCATATCGCTACACTTCGTTCGCAGAATAATTCTGTTGAAGAAAAGACTGTAGTATAGTGGGACGGGTCACTAACCACTGGAGGAATGGTCCAAAGTATTAAGGGCCAACGGTGAAACCACTGATAAAAAGTTGCATTTGCCGGTCGCTATCGGTCGTGCCTACAGAAGACGGCGAGCAACGTAGCGATGGCTTGAAAACATTAAAGTCTTTGGTGCTTGCCAGCCTAGGGGGTCAGATAATTGGCAAGGGAACTTCTGCGTTACAACGGGAGGGAGACGCACCTCAAGCAGCTTAAGTATCAGCTGCGAGGTGCCTTGATCTCTATAATGGTGCATTGAAACCCGGTGCATCACGTATAGTATCTATTTTACCTATGGCACAAAAATAATTCATTAAAAGATACGTTCTAAATACATCCGGTGAGTTGCACTTGTACGACCGGTTGTTCGCTCCAGAACTATGCACCACGAAGGAATACCAACCAGCATACAATACTATAAGGGCCATCTTCGGACATCTTGTTGAAGCACATGAGCAACGAGAGGCTGTAATTAAAGCATTTATGCGCTTTATAACGCAGTATTCAGCCACTTGGAAGAAAGGTGTAAGTTTCAAACGCAAAGCATGACATAGAGTGTAACAAATAAAGGTAACGAAGTAGTGGGACTTAACCGATAGCTCCGAGGATGGAGAACTTTTCATCGTTATTGTGACTGTATCTAAACAACGGGGTCTTTTTAATAATCAAAACAGAGCCATTGACGCTCTTTTGTCGGCCACGTGCACCCTTTTCCGACTTATCTCGACCACAGACGGTCGAAGGCAGAACAAAAAGTTATCTTCTTATCTCCAGCCGCTCTCAGATGGGGTTACTGAAGCTTCATCTGTCCATGACTCTGGCCTTACCGAAACAGTCTCACACACAGCGCTTCATAGTCATCTTTATCGTATAGATCTTCGACAAATTGGCTCTCGTCCGTGCAATGTCGCTGTGTCCTTAACATTCCGTCGAATTCTGAGTCGGTGGCAGAAGTTGAGCTCAATTTGCCAACGCCTGCATGATGACAAAGCGAACCCAAACGCGCGGCACCATTAAGGCATCAGAGTTCGAAAAGGCATGAAATTGCGACTCAAGATTCATATTCTCTGCCCTTACGGGAGGTTAAAAAAATTCCCTGCGGTGGCAGTGGTAACAAATGACGTTTTGTGCTGACATTTGCCGCAACGGCCCCTCTTTTCAAGTTTTAGTATATAAGCCGTGTCTGAGGCAACACTACACCATTTGTCGCCACCGGCGGCGTGTACAACGTCGGTCTTCAGATGATGGAGACCAACGATTGCCAAGCAATTCCGGTCTGGGATGCGAAATCAACAGAGAAAACAGTAGAGGCCGCAACAGTGATCTGATTCGCTAGCAGCAAGGGCGCCAAAATGAATCGATTGGTAGACAAAGGGCCGCAACTATGTTATTATTGGTTGACAAATGAACGTCGGCTTTCTCGGTAGTGAATCAATCTACACAGGTGTCGACGTTTCACTGAAAGTGGAATCCATGTCCACTGTCACATTCACAACGCTACAAAAACAGCAGAAAACTTTTAGAATTGAAAAAATATAATTGTATCCACGTATTTAATCCAAAAGCCTCCAATGCAATTCTGCGGCAATATATTTCACTTGAGTTTATAGTCACCAATCGTTTCCTTTAAGCAGTAAACAACTAGCAGCCTTTATATCCTGTTCCAAAAGTTTAAATAATTCAGTCTCCAAACTTTTTTTGACTTGAAAAACCTTCAAATATTAGCAACAAACCTCGTCGATGTAAATGTTTTGATTCTCATTTTTATTTGATTGAATTATTTTTTTAAATTAAAACAGTTATAACAAACAATTGTAAGAGAAGAAAATTATTTCTGTCAACAAAACCTACAGTTTACGCACTAACGGCATGAACAATCTTGCAGCTTTCAAAGTGCTTTCAAAACCAAAAGATTAATATAAATTCCACGACTGATTTTCTAATAACGCACTGTAAAACCCATATATATTTCCCTGTGAGACAAAGTGATGAGCGATGGATGTACATTGGATGAAACTTTGGGACATCTATGTGATATCAGTCGGGTATTTTCTGCGCCTGCAGGATATCCAAGTGATATGCGCTGGTACCCCGTTCGATGCCCCCAATTGATGCTCTTTACATGTCCTTTGGATGTACGAATACTATTCAAAAGATATTCATATGATACACGAAGACTTGTCCAATGGATGTCCGGAAATCCACGGTGCATCATTCGGACATCAAAAAATCCAATGGCCATCTCTTGATACATCATATGCGTATCAGGTGGTTATCATTTGGATATACTTCTTGCATCATCTCAGCATCATTTACGTATATCATCTGGAAATCTTAAGGAGATCAAATGGACATCTTCAGGTTTCGTAATTCTAATATGAGTTATCTGGGGGATATCATCGGGACATCAATTCACCTCCCTGGGGATACATTTATCAACTTCAAATATGATAAAAACCTAGCCTCATAACACAGAATTAAAAATGTTGAGCTTTATACGCGATCTGAGCATTTAAGCAATCTAATTATGAATATTCGAAATAAAATATATATTGCTCTCATCACTAATTATTTCTTTCATCCAATACCTTTTTGTAGTAGCATCGTATCTACAGGGCTTTTTACATTTTTTGTTCCAAACCAAAGAAATCATGCCGGACGTACTCCTACAACAAAGATTAGGGGACAATAGGCAGAACGTTTAAGCAGTAGAAATTCACTTAAGGAGGTTTTTGTGGTCTGAGAGGTAGAAGTGCAGCGTAATTCTGATCTCGAACTGTATGAGCTGAAGTATCTCCTCACTTTAATAGAAGGCAAGCTTCTCATGCACTGAAAAATAAATTCGAAAACCTATTTATGAACGAGATCTATATGTCTTGGAACACGAAATTAAAGCAAAAGCTTTCTGTAAATGTCCCAAAAGCGATGCAGTCAATGATACTATCAAATAATCTCATAGTAGTTCTATGTTTGCTGACCTTGAACTTGAAGCACTGCCATTGTAATTTAAAGCATTACGGGACCACGTGAGAACTTTCAAGATCCTGTACATCAAAATGCTCCAATCGTATCATCTATTTAATGAATCCTACTGCAATGATGTAGTTTGTCAACTGAAACCCGTAATGATTCTTTTTGCTTTATAATTGTACCCTCAATCATATACCAGAAATATATAAAATTGTACAGTAGTCTTGTACAAATCACGGTAATCTATATTGAAAACCTGTTTCTCTCAATACAAAGCGTTCCAAGACATTTCCTAACCAACATTTTACATGGCTACATGCATGGTACTATGGGAACAAGATAGTTCTTAGCCGAATAGTAATCATTAACTGTTCTCTGGCTCAAAAGTACGCTAGGGTTTAGACCGAATTCTCTTTTCTAGAGATGAATATGAAAGCTGTCCATACTTATAGGAATAGGGAAATCACACTAGTAGTTTCAGAAAGATATTGATATTGGTGACCGCAGCTTAGTCGCATTAGATTGCACTGCGTTGGCTCATTCCACGAGATACATGTGTCTAACTTAGTACATTAAGTGCTTCACAAAATATGGTCTACCATTCTGCTCATAGAAACATTCTAAATGTAGTGAATTCAATTCTACATAGAATGTTCTCATTCGAATGGAAAAGATTCCTTTTTGGGCACTGGAACATGTTGGTACTTTTTATAGAGAGAAATAGCTCACAGTACACACTCATGGAGAGCGTGACACTCATATCATAGTTAGAAGCGTATAGTAGAGGGTGCTGATGTAATTGTAGCATTTTTAACTTGCCGTTTGTAGATGCTAGACCGCTTCTTGTAATATAACGCAATACTCTCGGGCACGACATCTTTCACTACAAACTTTGCTCACTACTGTTTCAAAATGTTCAACAAAAGAGGTTGGTTGGCACGGTACAGGTGATAGCTTCACTACGGGTAGTGTGATTATATCCCAAGCGAAGATGAAAGTATCTCAAAGGTGTCACTTGTGAGGTATTGTCAAGTGAAAAGAATGTTATGTACAAATTTTCGTGACAACATTTTTGTTGTAAGGTTTGACTTCAAATGATTACACCACCATTTCGCTACTTCTGTTATACGGAGTATAACACTTTGGACGCTCTGTATGGGTGATCGTTAGGCATGTACTTGTTCCGTATCATCGATATCTCTGATTCACAGATGAGACAAAAAATGGGTATAGTAAGCAGTGCTCTGAAATCTCAAACCGATCCAGATGTACTAAGATGTACATATTTTGGGAACACGTTTCATCATTCAAAACAATATGAAAACAGAAAGGTATTCTAATCCGCATTCTAACAATACACACATCGATTGCAATTAATCATTGCAATCTTGTAGAACTTTAGATAAATCGGCAATTACTTGATCCGTTCCATCAGTTGTACAATGACTTTCACTGTTACCGGACCGTTATAGCAGTTTCATGCCTCAGACAAAACGGCACAGTATACTTTCCGTAATGCCGAACTTGGCCACTGATTTAGGCCAAAACTTTGACTGCATTTGATTCTCTTCACTAGTGAGCGAAGAAATCGTGACTACAAGTAACTAGTTCTCTCGAGTATCACTCTAATCGTTTTTATGATGCTTCAGACCGAAGAATGCCCTAGTTTGCAAGTGCACATGTGGAGCATTCTACAAATTTCCTAACCAGCTACATTCATGCCTCAAAATTTGCAATAAAAAAGTGTACACTCAGTATCTGCACTGCACTGCTGCCTAACAAATCAAAGCAGAACAAGCCACCGTCATTTATTCAAATCAAATAAGCTCTAGTAGTAGGGAGTGTCGCACACGTGTGGTGCGGCTTCGTCTGTGTTCTGCAAAGTGGAATATAGTCTGTTCGCTTTGGAAACTAAGCTAGTTTTGGGGTTATTTGGGGCGCGCGAGGGGGTGGCAGAGGCTGGCACTAAAAAAAATTTAGAAATTTTGGAATATTAAATTCTATTTCGCGCAGTTTAGTTCTTCGGTCCCCTAGTTTTTGTAGAGGTTCTACTTCGCCGCACCACCCCATTCACTCTTTTCCGCGACCCTCTCTCAAAACTGCACTCGTGCTAGTTTGCGTTTCCATTTTCTCGCATGTTGCAATGCCAATCGCAACTTATCCCACCTCAATCATCCCATCACTTCTTCCCAGTTCACACCACCCCCGCTATTTACCCATTTCTCGCCCATCACGCGTTCGCATCCTCTCTCTCCGTCTCCGCAAACGTCATTTTATAGAAGTCAGGTGGACAACTCTCCCCCTTCTCGTATACCCGCCTCGCCCCAAAACGGCTTCAAATCCCCCCCATCCTTCTCTCCTCCTGTCCCCTCAGAATCCCTTTCGCAGTCCGCGCTACCTCCGTCGCACTCCTAAACCCAGTCACCACCGGAGCTCCGACTCCCTCCCGCGGCACCTCCTCCACCACCTTCTTCATCTCCTTACGCCTCTTCTTCAGACGGCTCTTCCCATCCCCAACCCCACCACCCTTTGTCTTCGGTGTCACAGGGGACCCCTTCTGCACCGCCACACTTCCCACACTTCCCTTCTCCGTCTTTCCCTCCACACCTTCTTTCACCGTCTCCTCTTCTGCCAATCTTTGCCTCTTGCCCAGCTCCTTCACCTCCTTCTCCAGCACGTCCAACGTCTCGTTCAGAACCCTATTCTCCTCCCGCAACTCTCCAACCTCCCTTCCCGCACACTCCACTATCCCATACACATGATTTCTCATCTCCACTCCCAATACCGACAACGAATTCCGCAGGCTCGAAATCGCCTCAACCGAAACACCACTACCACCCCCACTCAGCACCACACCACCCATTTCCGTTACAATCTCCACAATTCCATCGTCCAGTTGCTCCTTCATCACCAACCCCAACATCCCCACTCTCGCCTTCATCTCCCCCACAAACCGCATCTCCCTGTCACCCTCTCCGCCCCCACTCTCTATCTGGTCTCCAACCTCTAACTGACTCAGATGCACCGCACCCCTTCTCTTCATTGTGACCCCCTCCACTTCCAATTCTACACCCTTGTCCACCTCATCACCATCCCCTCTCCTCGCCTCACACTTCTTTCCTTCATCGTCCACTTCCTTCTTCTGCGACATCCGACCAGCCGCCGTAATCACGTCCTCTTCCCGCCTTGGTGACGGCGTCGGCGGTACCTCCTTCCCCTCCAACAGCACCAACAGCTCCTCATCCTTCACGTATCCGTTCGACATCTTCAGAAGAAGAAATAGTAGTTGGATCGAAGTTTCCGCTGCGATACAGTGAAATCGAGCTAAACTGTGCTGTCAACCCCCACTGTCCAACCACACGGGCTATATCCAGCACCATGATTGTCCCTGTTTCCCTCATCCCATTTCCCGCCAAAACATCTACTGTACACCTTCGCACCTTCCACTATTTAAGCGCCATCTCTCTGTCCCCTCTTCACATAGTCCCCACCCACCTCGCCTCGACCGGCGATATTTTTCTCTTCCACCATAACCTCACTCGATGGTTATAGCAAAACAGGAAGATATTGCCAGTGGAGGCAAGCTAGGGACTAGTGATTGTACTTAAGAGTTGCTCACCCTCTGTCTCGAGTGGGGGCATGTTCTTCTTCCGTCACATCCTGTGTGGGTTGTGACAAAAAAGAATATGTCACCACTCGACACCGGATGGGTAACAATGATAGCACGTAGAGTAGTTCATCCTCCCTCTCAGCGTCCACTGGGGATATATTGGATCTGATACCATCAGATGACAGTTCAAAAACAGTATGGATTATCGTTTAGTTATAGCGCCATCAATTTTGGCTTCAGGCTTTGCTCGCCTTTCAGATGAAGCGAGTGTAATGGAAGAGGCTGGAGCGGAATGGCTGCATATAGATGTAATGGATGGTCATTTTGTGGCGAACCTTACTGTTGGACCGCCTGTTGTGAAGCTATAGAACCCGTTCACGTCATGTATGAAGCCAAAATGGCTCCTTTCATCCTGGATTCAAGCTCCCCGTAACTCGTACGTTACAACTACTTTACAACTCAGGTTCAAAATCAGTTTCATTCATTGTAAACTTTCTACTCTTCCACCTACTTTTCATAAAACATCATCACACTTTGTGGCTTGTCGTCTCACACAAGCCCTATCATTCATTCAGTACAATCACATATCATACATTTCGCTCACTTTCACAAATTGAACCATGTTCCCGTTCTGCGCTTCCCAACCGTTTGTACTTAAGTATCGTGCTTTACCCCAGCAGTTCTCCACCCCATCTTCCATTTTTATCGTCACACAAAAACACTCCAACACTTGCAATGAACTCCCCAGTCCGACATGCCTCCGTCTCCGCCTCCGAGTCCCAGATACTCTGACGTCCCTCAGGCTTCATCTCCCACCCGAAGGACTCGGGCCGTTATTGTGGGAAGGGGGCGTATAGGTACCATGCTGGCGAACGAACAAGATATGGCCATTTCCGCACAAGAATTCTGCAGCATGGCTGCTACCTCTCATCTTTCTGATGTACCGATACTAGTTTGTGGAAGAACGAACACCCTGGAGACCGTAATTCTGGCTTGCCCTTATTCGCTCAGAGAGAATCTCGTTTTCTTCCAGAATGGAGACATCATACCATTGGTTTCGAAGCTCGGTGTGGACAAATGTTCAAAAGTTGTCCTATACGTTGGTGTCCCCTCAAGAAACGCAGCTCCGCAGGATGGTTTCACTTCTCAAAGTTCGGATGGTCTCACTGTCGCAACAGGAAAGTGGGCCTCCAACGTTGCAGACAGGTTTAGGTCTAGGGTCTCACTTGCGGAGTTGTCGACGAAGACACATTTCTCGTAAGCTATTATGAGAAGCTCGTGTGGCTATCAGCGTTCAACATCGTCGGGGCCTCAAGAGGTTTCATTCCTATGGACGTAGTCGCTACGGAGTGCAGTACGGTTGTGCTCACATTAATGAAAGAGCTGTTGAAGATAGTTTCGCTTAAGACAGGTACTACTTTCAACCTGGAAGAGACCGTTGGGCGACTTCTTGCATATGGGAAAACTCTCGTTGGCTTCCCTACTTCTTTCTCCGACTTTCAGTTTAGGAACGCGTACTTCTACGACTTTTCCCGCCAAGAAAGAAACATTGTAGGCGGTGACCCCGCTCCTTTTCATACAAACTACGTCAACGTTGTTAAGGAAAAGTTATCCCCCTCCCCATTCCCACAGCTTTGAGGTTAGAACACATGACTTTTCGGTGTTGTAAACCTTTTAGAGATAGTTAAACATAAAAGTTATCGAAATGATCTGTTCCTATTACATTACTTATATTGTTCGTCCTTCTGCGGTTCAAATATGCCCCTTTAAATCCTACATCCCTTATCACTAATACCTGGCTAAGTTTTTGCTAGATGGAAAAGGGTCAATCCACATCATTAAAGTGCACGATACTAGTAACGAAAAAAGTACAAAATTGTGATATTTCTGAAGAACTAAGCCTTTGCAATACTTGGGGCACCCGTATAAAATAAGGTAAACCTTTTATGGGTTTCAACCCTTAATGGAGGTTGTTTTACTGATCTTGATTTCTAAGCTCAGGTTGAAGATATTCATAGTATTCTTTACCCACTTGAACCCGTACATATAATTTATGACTAAATCATCCTTTCTTTACTTCAAATCGATGCAAAAGCTTCTCGTCGTAGTAACGTTTTCAAACAGTACTACAATACCCGCATATGGTCGTTCTTAGACTCTTTTTATACTACGAAACACCTTGTGAACATCAATCATATCCTTCTCATTCGTATACCTACACCCATTTGCAAAACGAACCCTTTCGAAAGCTTTCAAAACATGTATAACTCAGAAGTTAGAGCCCAAGAAGTAACTCCTCAGCAGCTGGCTAACGAAACATTCGAAAATGGCTACGCCGTGATTAGTGATATTGACGGTACTCTGAAAAGAGCTGGGGAGAACCTTCCTGCCGAAACAGTCAAATGCATGAAGTACATCAATGCACGTGTTGGTTTCGGAATTGATACTTGGCGAGATATAGAGGATGCTGAGAGTTTCATGGAGCACCTGGGGGGCTACACTTTTGGCATCTCTGGAAACCAAGGCGCACGGGTGAGATTATCCAATGGTACCGAAATTGATCACGATCTTGACAGGGAAGGCTACAAAAGATGTGAAGCCGAATTTGAGAGACTTGCACTCTCCTTAAATGAATCGCACGGACTTCACAAAGAGCGTCAAGAAGCAGTTGTGAGCACTAGAAAAGACAGTGAACTCCCTAACTTCACGTACAATGGAGTGTCGAAGTGGAAAACAGAAGTTAACTCCGGTACTTCAAAAGTGTTGACATCCTTTCCGAACCTGGTTGCGTACCCTCAAGATGAAAACTGTGACATAGGGGACATTCGTTTTACAAAAATAGTGGGGCGCTAGCCTCGGTTGAAACCGACCCCCAGTTCGACATACATTTAATCGTTGCTTTCGGAAACGCTTCCAATGGTGGTCCTCTATATGAAATGGCAACCCTGGCAGTCCATGTGAAGGGAAACGACCCTCCAGCAGCGGTAACATATCTTGTTGATGGGGTGGAGGACGTGCATGAGACCATCAGAAGGGTGGCAGAACTGTAAGGGTACAGAAAATGCAAGTGTCAATGGTTTAGAAATGCTCTTGGAATTTGTTTCAAGTGCTACGATGCCTGTAATACTTAGCTATGATATGAGATCTCAGTAATAAGAGTGTCGTATATATCTCAATACCCTTTTATGATTCATGGTGGTTTTTATCGTGCTGCTTTTCCTCGTAGCCGTACAACAGAGCCACCAACATAATTGTCGAATGTACATCCTCTACGCTTTCGAACAGGTTGTGTACTCCACCCGGGATACAATCTTCTTTGACGTGAACGCCGTACATGCCTACCTCATGCAAAGGCCCGTCGCTCAAAGCACTTCCGAACGTCACGACGTCATCCGTATCAATAAATCTCGGTTCATTATCCACAAGATTTTCTCCTCCGCTTCCTTTTGTGTATCGCTTGTCCACAATTTCGCAACTTTTATCGCCGGGATAGATAACAAACGCATCCATCTTCTGCAACAGGTCCCCAATAGCAGAATCCACTTCTTCTCTCCACTGCCACAGTTTGTTGTACACGAAATTGGGAAGGCCACTATCACTTCTGGTCTCCACGAACCCCTTGTCATCATCATTCACAATACCATGCCTCCTATTCAAATCCCTTTCCAGGAACAGTAGTCCGACAATAGTGTGGTCAAGGGTGTGATCATTGAATGCAGCCTTAATTTCCCTCTCGTCAGAGAAACGGAGGAAAGCTCCATGATTCGCCGAGACACCAAACTTATAGTCTCCGAGTCCTTCCATTTTCCCCTCCACGTCACCCACATCACCGCCTGTGACAAGTCCGAAACCAACACGTTCGTCAATGAACTTCATACACTTCACAACTTCTTCTGGAATTGACTCTCCTTCTATTCTCAACGTTCCATCAACGGAACTTAATATACCGTAACCATTGGCATATATGAACTTAGACAAGGTATTGGGTGACATTTCCGCCAAGTCTCTCTGTTCCTCTGCCATTTTCCTGATACAATCACCATACTGCCACAAGTACCGCATAGACAGGAACTGTATAGACTTCTCAGTTTCATACTTCTCTTAAAAGCAACCTTAAGTGCAGTTTCAGAAATGTTAGGACGCTACATGTTCAATTGCGAATTAACTGGTGCCACCAATGATGTTAACGATACCGAGCATTTGGCATGTTGCAATTAGACGCAACTGGACCAAAGACGTTTGACATTTGTTCAATTACCAGCCTGCCGCACCTTTTCAATGTTCATATGTATAGCCTTGTAATAGTATACTACTCTTAATACTCGCAAGACACTCATAATTTACTAATCATCTCATTCTCATCCACTTCGAGGCGCTCGCAGCCTCATTATTGGCAAATCGTCATCACTACTACTCTCGAGCACTTCGGTTCTACCGGCGTCCGCTTCCACACCAATCTCCACGACCACTTGGTCTTCGTCCATGTCAACCGCCCCGACCTCTTTATCGGACAACAGTTCATCCTCCGCCTCTTCCTCCTCGTCACCATTGACAAACGTGGGTCGGAAATCCCGCACCCGATGAACAGCATCAGGTAGTGCGTAGCCCTCTGGTACCATGTACATGTGGTATCTAACCAGCCAATCCATAGACTCGGGCCTATCCACCTTGTCCTTCCCACTTGCTCCAGCATGTGTCACATCACCACGGCCCACGAATACAGAGTACGGTGGGATGATTATCTTCTTCGCTGGATACACCTCCGACATCACTCGCAACTGTTGGTTGTTCATCCCCACCAGTTGATGGCTTCCAGCGCTCACCCAGAGAGGAAAGCCCTCTTTCCCAGAGGCCATTACAAAGTATCCGGGGTTGCCAGTATTCATTGTTTCCTTTGTAACCAGACCACTGAAGTCGGTGTGCAGCGTCTGGCGCTTGCACTTTCTCGTCGTCCCCAGAAATCGACCACCAGTTTTCGGAGTGTACATCTTCACAGCTTCCCTTTCATTGTCCCATTGTCCCAAAGCCGCAGCAATTGTACCCATTCGAACATCAAGTAAAGCACGCGACCTTACAACCCACCTGAGCTCCTCATTATCCTCCGGATTTTCCACCGTACCCCAACGTGTCGACATCACTCTCCCCCCAAATGGTCCATCGCTACCGTCCTTCCATCCTTCATCATCGTTGATTATTTGAACAAACGACTTCTGTTCCTCTCCTTTCCGTATATCCGGCATCGCTCCATACTCATTCTCGAAGAAGTCCACCAACTTCCCCGACACATCTCCGAACTCCCGAACTTCTTCCAACTCCTCCCATTTAGGGACACCATTATCCGTCGCAAAGCCATCAAGCACGCAATATCCTTTCTGCTTTAGCTCAGCTTGCATTCGGGCGAAGAAAATTTGCCCAAATTCGTCATGCTCCTTCGCAGCAACCCACAGCACCTCTTCATCATCCATACCTGTCGGTCGAGTACGAGGATACTGCATACCAAATGTCTCCGCCCGTAGGCGATGTTCAGCCCTTGCAGCGTGCCAAAGGACAAGATGGTGTACATCTCTGAGATTAGAGACACTTAGCAGCTCCGACCTATGTCCCTTCGGCAAGTGAATGACTCTGAGCCAGGGATCCTTGTGCTCAATTACGTTCTTCCCTTGCCATTCCTGCGGTCTCAGCCTGGCATACCCGCACCATGATGGGTTCGGTGGGCCATCATATGGGTCTCCTCGAACAAGTCCGTGCTCCTCAGATTCCGGAAGAGCTGTAGGTAACTCGTCATCAAATGACCCCCCACCTGTCTCTTGCTGATCGTCTGGCGCAGCATCTTTCACGACGGTGACAACCCGTGGAACTGTCACAGAAAGAAGCTCATCGTCATCCACAAATGCAGAACTGCCTGCGTTCTCTGCATTCGCTCCCTCTCCCAATGCCACGAACTGAACCTTCATCGACCTTCCTCTCAGCACATGTTCATTTAGTTGAGACATCAGGTCATCCGGTGTCATGCTGTTCAGAGTAGATCTGATCTGTTGTGTGAAAGTCTTTCTCCGTTTCTTCCTCGGCGGAGTCCGCTGTTCTTCTTCAGAGCTATCCAGAACTTCTATGGCACCTCGATTTTGGCCGTGCTCAGTTTCCCTATAACTCACCTGTGCCCGTTCTCGTGCACTTCTTCGCGGCTCCCCTTCTTCACTGGCAGATGTTGCAGCAGCAGCAGCGGGAGTCCTCCTCTTCGTCACGGACTGCTTCACTGGTGCGGGGGGCGGAATTACCTTGAGCGTCGTCCGCAATCGATTCTGAACGGAAGTCGTGGCAATTCTAATTGAGTTCGTCCTGCTCCGAACACGCGGCAATGTGTTGAAGTTCACAAATTGTCCCAAAAGGAACTGATACATAGCTGCGTTGTTGTCTGGGTCTTCAACGTCATCTTCATTCGATGGAGCAGAAAGACTGACTTCGCGTTTCAGGAACACTTCCATGGACTCTTCCTCGTTCAGTTCATTCCTCACTGCTCGAGCCGCGCGGAACAGAGACACTGCTCTATCATAAAAGAAACCTCGAACCTCCTCAAAGCTTTTCCATTGCTTTGTCTTCGTCGACTTGCCCTTCAATAGAAACATCTGAAGACAATCAAGAATGAAGGAAAACTCCTCGGCATCCAAAACATATAGCGGAGTATGGGACAGATGTATGAGACCTATGTCACTCACACTCTCACATATATCCTCGAAATGGGCCAGCATTCCCTCACGAGACATGAGTTGCAGGACGACATTGGCATATCTCAGATACTGACGCTCTTGCACAGTCCCAATCAGTTGGCTCTCCTTGAACACTTCTGTCACTTCTGCAGGATCCACGTCTGCCGGCGTCACCCCCTCAACATCTTCAGTTAGAATGGAGACCACACTAACTATAGAGTGTATCTTGTCTGCAAACATCATCCTTCGCATGGTACTCGTCGACTCATTGAGGTACAAAGCAACACATAACAATTCTTTCATCCCAATGGGCCTCCCATCTCTTCGTATCAGCAGATTGCAACGCCAAAACTCGGCTAATGGCTTCCACTTCGGTGCACCAGTCGCTGCCAAATATTGTATAGTTTTCAGACGATGCAAACCATCTACAATGAAGCACTTCTTCGTTAGGCGTCCCTTGTCAGTATCCCTCTCTCCCGTAGTAGCATCTTGTAAGGCCACCACTGGAGAACCCATCGACTGCAATATCCCCCGCTCCTCCATACTCTTCACAAGGGCTTCAACGTGGCGTTTACTTACTCCACGGAGTAAATTGGGCGGAGTGTCCACCAGAGTGATGTCAACAGTAACAACAACCATCCGGTACTGATTGAGGTTCACCTTTGGTACCTTCTGACGAATTCGTCTGTACGTCTTGCTCCGAGTAGGTGTCCCTTGTGTTCCAGACCGCTCGCCAGAAACACTTGAACGTGCCATTCTTGCGGACAGAAGCACAACGTCATCGTCCTGCTGCTCCGCAGTTTCTGGTGCAGTTTGGGGTACAGATGGACCAGCTCCTTGCGCGGATTGCGCATCCGCGTCTAGAAGGGGACCTTTCATGATCTCATCTTCCTCCTCTTGCACAGCCGTCCCCTGCTGAACCGTCTGTTTCGACGCAGAAGATCCCCTTGTGTCGACGGTCTGATTCATCGCAGGAGAAGCCCTTTTCGACCCAGTGGGCTTCGTAGCGGTGGTAGACTTTGTTTGACCTGTCCGCTTCGTAGCTGGGGATGCTCTCGTCTCCATAGACCGCTTCGTAACAGACGACGGACCTGCCTGCGGAGGTGCTACTGATGCGCTATCTCTCGGTGTTGATGAACTTCGAATTGGCTCCGTGCGGCTTGTCGGCGTCATCACCTCACTCATAGCGCTTACCGTTCCTCGCTTGGACGCCGGAATGCTGGCTGCCACCGGTTCCATCATTTTCTCATCCCAAGGAGCGGCCGTCCGGAGATCCTGGATATATTGTGGAAGATCCAGGCCCTCCGCCCGGTAAGGGTAGAACGTCTGACCGCTTCGACTGATGAGAATATTATGAACCACCACAAGACCTGAGTCCAATTGCTTCCCGTGCAACTCGCGGCGTAGAACACTTCCAATTTCATGCAGCAACGCTCCCCCGACTATCACCTTTCCTTCATTCTCAATATCCATCTGCAGAGAAACCCGCATTCCACCTTGCAATAATCGAGTGCTCCGCCGAGTGCGAGGAGTCACGCTTTGCGTACGCT
Source organism: Gracilaria domingensis (assembly GCA_022539475.1). NCBI lineage: Eukaryota > Rhodophyta > Florideophyceae > Gracilariales > Gracilariaceae > Gracilaria > Gracilaria domingensis. The sequence continues at coordinate 169,570 of VCMS01000081.1, forward strand.
TTCGAACACGAGTTGGCTTCATGTTGAACAGCTATTGCAGTGAAAGGTGTATATCAACAATACGCTCGCTCTGGACGATACAAGAACGGATGCGAGCCTTTAAATGGCGACTTACGCTGGGCACCCCCGCTTTCGGCAGCTCCTCCCAGCGCACTGCCAGTCTCGTCCGTGTCCTGTCCGTGGCCGCTCGCACGCTGCTTGTACGCTTTAGAGTCGTGGAGTTCGCGCAATGATGACTCACGCGAGCAATGGTCGCGCTCTCTAATCATGCTCTTCAAATGCTTTGCATAGTAGTCAAGAGTACACTCATTCACTTCCATGTACAGCCTACTCCCGCCAATACACGTGGACAGCGGCGGCAACGTACCGGCGGCCGGGTGTAGCGAAATCACTGCGGGGCGGCGTGTTTTGGGAGGTCCCGGGAAGGCGCCGGAATGTGGCCATTTTATGCCCGCGGGCGGGGCGGGTCGGTCGTGTTAGAGTAGGTACCCTAACACGACCGGACCCCCCCGCCCGCGGGCATAAAATCGCACATTTTTCAAAAAATCGCCCAAAACTTGCCCGCGGGCGGGGGGTTCCGGTCGTGTTAGGTTACCTACCCTAACACAAACCACCCCCCCCCCCCCCCGCCCTCGGGCACGTTCTGGCCACATTCTGGCGCCCTCCGGAGACCTCCCAAAACACACCTCCCGGCACTTTCTGTACCCACTGCGTCACCTCAGTGCACCATCCCGTCTTCTCCACCCTCCAGACACTCCCTAATTTCAGGGATGGTGCACTGAGGTGACGCAGTGGGTACAGGAAGTGCCGGGAGGTGTGTTTTGGGAGGTCTCCGGAGGGTGCCAGAATGTTGCCAGAACGTGCCCGCGGGCGGGGGGGGGCGGGGCCGGTCGGTCGTGTTAGGGTAGGTACCCTAACACGACCGGAACCCCCCGCCCGCGGGCATGAAATCGCACATTTTTCAAAGAATCGCCCAAAACGTGCCCGCGGTCGGGGGTGTCCGGTCGTGTTATGGTACCTACCCTAACACGACCGAACCCCCCCCCCCCCTCCGCCCGCGGGCACGTTCTGGCCACATTCTGGCACCCTCCGGAGACCTCCCAAACACTCCTCCCGGCACTTCCGGCAGTGATTTCGCTGCACACGCCGTGCACATATATCAAACTAGAGAAAACTAGCGCTTCACACTCACTTGATCCGCCACTTTTAGCCCAATACGCGACCTTTGCAATAGCTCCGAATCGCGACGTGGCCGACATGCGACGCTATCGCACCGAGCGGACACGGACAGGGACGAGATTGGCAGCGCGCTGGGAGGAGTTGCCGAAAGCGGGGGTGCCCAGCGCAAGTCGCCATTTAAAGGCTCGCCTTTGTTGTATGCGCTGAAGCGATGGATTCCACCGATGATGGAGAGGAGATACAGCCTATTGACATGAGTGCTCCGCCTCCGGCGTTCCATGCATATGTCAGACTTGTCTTGGTTCTTCGCGATGCTTTGGCAAACAGCGATGGAGGCCCTGATCGGCCACGGGACGTGGGGTTTAGAGGGCTAATAGAGTTCTGCGCCGAGAACTATAAGGATATTCCGGAGGCAAGGAAAATGTTTGAGGAGGCCACTAACTCCAAGAACCTGCAGAACTTGACACTGCAACAGCTGCGAAAGAGTGTTGTGAATAACAAACCTGTGGAACAACGATATCTTGTAACGAAGCTTCTTGACAAGAAAGACGGGGATGAGTACCAGAGACGCCGCGATTTTTTCCTTCTCTCTATGGATATGGGTATATACCCACTGGTGCGATGCCTGGTTGGTTATTTCATGACCAGGAGAAAGCAGGTTCTGAAGACGACAGTGTTCATCCCACCAACAGCTGTGAACCCATTTGAGGTCGTTATATACTTATCATACCTCGGCCACAAAATGGGAGAGAACGACAACATCCGAATGATGAAGAAGAAACAACCGAAAAAGAAACGAAAATTGAACCATGCACCATCTGTGTACATACCCACTTTTACGTCGTTCTCCAAAGACAACTGTGATCGACTGGGATTCGCTATCAGTGAGGTCGTATGGGCATGGAGTTGTTTTGCGGCTCATCTTGGATACACGAACGTTCAGCATATGGTGAAACCATAAATTTACATGAATATGCAGACGTTGAAGTATACGGCGCTAGAGACACGGGAGTCTGGTTATACAGACCTCGAAACCGTATGCACCCACGATAGCCTCTATAGCTTACGGGCTGATCAGATGAGGAACTGGATAGAGTTTTCGGAGATACGGATGGATACCGTATCTGGTTCTGACTCCGGTGAGTTGCCTGCTCGATTTCAGAAGTTTTCGGAGTTGCTATGGAAACCGATACAGAATATGCGTCATGCGGCAGGGTTCCATGTCGGCATTCACGCGAAACCTGATATTGAGCTGACGAAAACCCCTAAAACTTCCGGTAATGCCGAACCTTCTTCGACCAAGTCTGCCCCACCCCCACCTCGTCGAGAGTATATGAACCTCGTGAGCTCCGATAGCGACGACTTCGAGAAGCCGGTGAATCTTGCGGAGCATGAATCTCGGGTTGCCGGTTACAACATCCAAAAGACTGGTATTGAGCCGCCCATGAAGGGGATATCCAGTCTCCTTCGAATGAATATGGACAAGGTGTGGAAGGGGATGAGAAATTCACACTTTGTAGCGTACAACTGTGACATGAAGGACCTAAGGCACACACACGAAACGTTTGTGAATCAGAGTGAGATTTTATGGGGTGAGGCACAGCTTGTCCTAACAGACCCTCCCTTTAACACTCGAAGGAAGAGGAACAAACGGAATAGTGCTCACGATGTCTTCAGTGAGGATGACATGATCCGTACGGCTGACTTAATAAGTTCCGCGCTTCGGTCAGGTGGGCATTTCATTATATTCTGTGCCATGGCACAGTTTCATGTTTGGCACAGGATACTTTCGGAAACGGCGAGTACGAAGGATGAAGCTGGAAGCGAAGGTAAACCAGAACTCACGCCTTCGTTTAAATTGGATGCGAATCCACTGGTGTTCATCCGGGATCGAAGTAATGTTGGAGGGAATCCACGGAAGTTTGGGATACAGCCCGTAACGGAGTACGCCGTTCATGGGGTGAATCGTGGATTGCGACCATCGGAGGAAGCCAGTCTTACTCCATTTGAGGAGAACACTTTCATTCCTTCTACTTTCCCGGCTAACAGGAATGTAATTGACCGGGTGCCAAAACCGAGAGCGGGGGAGTGGTTGACATGGAAGGTACATGAGCCAGGTAGTTCAGTACCAGGTGGGCAGTACATAAGACCGGAGCAGAAGTCCAGGGAGTTGATGAAAGAGTTGATATGTCGCTTCACAAGACCGGATGATCTTGTCATGGACATGTTCGCGGGAACTTTTTCTACGGGTATGGCGTGCCTATCGCTGACAAAGCATAGGAAGTTCTTGGGGCGCGAGAATAATAGGCCATGTTTCAGCCATGCGAAGCACCATATAACGACTCTTATGGCCGAAGTTATTCGCGGGGGGAAGAATGACATCCTGGTTGAACAGGAGGTGGTGGATGCGGCTTCAACGACTTATGAACGAGTTCCCTATCGAGACCGAGGTCGGCTTGAATGGGAGGCTCCATTTGGTTACCCCCAGTACCAAGTGATGCCTGGACATATTACTCAGTTCCTAGGAAGATACTGGAAGGACTGGGACTTTGTCGACAAGTGTGGACAGCATACTGTACATCTTTGGGAGGAGAAGTACCGAGGAGCTCTGAATCTAATGGATATGCATATGCTGTTGACTGTTGAAGCCAATTGATATCGCTTACATATAGCATCTTCTAAGATTCGACATCCCCGTGCTGGTATGGGGGTGTTCACGGAACATAAGATATTGGCTGGGGAAACTATCTGTCATTTTTATGGAACTTTGGTATACACGGATCTGACGAACCGGAAGGAAAGACACTTAACGTATGGAAGTGGCTGTCTCGGAGCAACTCCAGTGCGGTACAAGTTGTTTTCTATGATGGTCACTGTGACTGGTACGGAGTTTCTGCACCTGAGAAACAGACCAGGACAGGGTCAGGATAGAAAGGAGAGCGAAGTCTACATTGTCCCGGCGCCTTTTTGTATCGGGGGCTACATTAACGACGCCGGATATCATGCCGGGGATCCCGATTTATCGGAGCCCCGGTCAAACAGGACTCGAAGTGCCAATGTGCAGGTGGTGGAAGCGAAGTCCGTGATACAGTTTAAGTCCGACCTTCCTAACTATGCTCTACTTCGTTGTAGAGCAGTAAGAGATATTGAGAGGGGCGAAGAGTTGTATTTCAACTACGGAGAGCAGTACGCCTGGGACTGGGCTCTGACATTGGAGCAATAGATGAGTTCAGTACCGAATAGAAAGTAAATATGCTTGTGAATGTTGCGGCTGCCTGCAATACGCGTTGTTGTACATGTACACTGGAGCTCTTCATCTGTAAAGGCGATATTTGCGACCCATTGGGCACCTAAAATTCCTAAAAAGCAGGAACTGCGGAGTCTCCCGGAATATCTGAACCATGCACCCCCCCTCACCCCTTCCCCCCCCAACAATTTCGTTTCATTACCCCGTTTATCTCCACAACATGGGTATAACGCCGAGAAAGCGAAATAGTACGCAGCGGAACAAGAGTGGACAGAAGAAGAGAAGAGCATCGGATGATACGAATCAGGCTACAAGCACCGCACTTCCTAAACGGAAGTCGTCCTCGACGAAGGAGAGAGTCAGTGGGCATCCTTCTACAGTACTCTCTCGCCCATCTCGCAGCGGAGCGTCTTCCGGGATTGCGTCAAGAATTCGTGGATCAGCGAACGATGTCGTGCCGTCAACTGTAGATAATGCAGATCGTGCATCTGTCTCTGCTCCTCAAGAAGATGAGGTAACTCGGCGCAGCGGGTCAGGACAGGAGGGCATCGCAACTGGAACTGAAGAGGTTCGTATGACACCAAAACTTTCATGTCCCCGGCCGATATCGAAAACCGGAGCTACTGGGGCGCGGGTTACGCCGCCCAGTGGATCTGGACAACAAGGGACAATGACGAGAAGTCGTGAGAGCCCTAGTATATTAAGATCGTCACGTCCATCCCTGTCTTCTAGAACTGGGGCCGCTATGAATCGTATCATGCCTCGCAATGGGTCCGGACAAGGGAGAAAGACAATAAGAAATCGAGAGACAACTGATAGAAGAGTTACTCCTCGATCTTCCCCTCTTTCCAGAACGGGTGCCGTTGCAGCTCGTACGAGGCCTAATTCATCTGATATACCATGCCATGGAGGAGGCCAGACACGGGAGTTGGAGCTCGGAGCCGTGCCAAGGGTGGACACAGAACGCCTGCAGCCTCTCGTGTCTAAGGGTATGGCACATGAGGATAGTTCCGATAACGAAATAACACCGAATCCTGCGGCATTACCGGGGCCTATCGCCGAAGAGGCTAGGGAAATACCGGAAGATATCCACACTGGTGTGAAATCAACCTCTATGAACAGACGTGATCTTTTAAATGAACTGAATTGCTTGAAAGAAAAGGTTAAGACGCTACAAGAGGACTTGATAGTTCGGGGTATTCTAGTGAAGGTCGCCCAAGAGCAGAGTACGGCTTTGAAAAAGAGGCTTGAAGAGAAGGATCTAGTCATTGAAGGGCTAAGAGGGGCACTGAAACAGGAGGGAGATAGGAGTACACGTGCTGGTGAACCTGGGCAGACATGTCGAAAGAAGCATAAAATTGAGGTGTACGACGAGTTTCGAGGGGTTGCTCGAGCAATGTATCACAACATGCTCACGTGGGCAAGGAGAGAAACAAGTGAGCTATGGCTCGAAGGTGAGTGGCTCACCCGAAATTGGGGTAACCGTGCCGAGAAGGTGGAAGACGCAACTGAGAGTGGGGAAGGGCTTATTGAGCCGGAGGAAGGTGGTTCATACATGGTTCCTAAAAACCCCGTGGAGCTCTTGGGTAGTTTTGGCATGTTCAAACCGTCGGTAGAGGGGGGGTCAGATGCTTTGCTGAAGAAAATGGTTGAAAGCGAGTTGAAGGAGTTGAGCTGGGAAGGTATTAGAAAAGCATCTCTTACCGACAGGTGTATACTGGAACTTTGTGGAGATATTTGCCTTAGGCAGAGAATGCGGCATACCATGAGTGACGTCGTGGGCGTTCGTAAGAGAAATACGAGGGATAAACTATTTCTGCTCCTGGGGTACGATCTGATTTGGAGAAGAACAAAACTGGTAGAAGAGAATGCTGACGAACTCACAATGCAGTTGAAGGAAGCGCAGGAGAACATACTGCGTCTTGACGAAAATGGAGTACCGAACACTTCATGGTGGAGAAAAGCCCCATTTGTTCGTCTAAAGTACTCCAATGCGGACAATGTCGAGGATATGCCGACGGAAGATCAAGACTTGTTCTTCCGAAACCGTGTCGGGGTACAAGTACTGAAGGAGTTTATTGGGTATGATGTGGAAGACAAGGATACGGGCACCTTTTTAGATGGCAAAATATGTGGTCGATGTTTGTTGCGGGGGGTAAAACCTCGAAATACCGGACGAATGCCACCTCTGGTGCGGTAAGTGCAGAATCAAGGAGAGATATTCGAATCACAGCGACTACCTGGGCAACCCAAGTCTCTGAATCTTCTCCGCTTACCAATACAGTGGAAAACTTTGGCTTTCTACTGGGGCCAAATGCTGGAGAAGCGAAGACACGTTGGATGATGGGGTATTTGGGTCGTCCCAGCTTAAGTGCCTTAGAAGACGAATCGAAGTGTTCAAGAGTCGGAACGAAACCGCCTTTCACGAGAGCCGAATTCACCAGAGTTATCCTTGTCTTTTCTGGGAAGTATGTAATAGAGTGCTCATCCAGTGTTTCTTTCACGAGACTGAGGAAAGGAGGAAGGGCCTGCTCACCAATTTGATCAAGAATCGACCTTGTGTCCGTACTTGAGAACATCTCTCTAACAGCAGTCCATGTTTTTGAACTGGACATACTTGAAACACAATGTTGAAGAGCTCGTAAAGTGAAAGAACGCCCTCTCATTGCAAACCGAGGAAGCTGTGTGGAAGTTCCTGGTAAACCTGGATTACGCTGGTAAGGAGTATTGCCATTCCATTGCTTTCTAACATGTCGGTGCTCAATGGAGCGAATAGTCTCCTCCACAGCCGTTGCTGTTCTTCTGGACGTCTTTTTGTAGTGTCTCTTAAATAGCAGGTGTGCATGTTCGTATATGCCTGCGTCGTAGTACTTGATACTTCCCAGACGGCGAATATCGTCCACGAGATGATCGAGAAGATGAAACTTCAGAGTTCCCAGTCTGGAGGGATGAAAATCCGCCAGAGTCTTTGTTGCGGAACGCTTGAAGGCTTCAATCTCCGATATAAGACACAGGAGAGAGCTTTCAGTCCAATACGGGTCACGATTGTATCTGAATAAAGTCGAGAGCAAGTCCGAGTACTGAGAGAAAACGGTTGTGATTGGGGCAACGTCCTGTTCTCCACAGCATATGTCAAAGAATGCTCCTATGAAGGGGAAGACCATGTCAAGTGTTTTGTAGTTTTTGGCCTCCAGCATTCCACGGAGACCGTCTTTCGTGAAGATGCCATTCAAAGATTTGCCTTTCTCCTGCGTGGAGAAATCGATATGTAAACCTTTGGCAGGAGAATCACGTTCTATGGCAGCTAGAATTGCGTTTGCATGGTTGAGGAGTTGGGTGCGTATCGTTCGAAATGAACGCGATGCAGATGTTCCTATTGTGGTGCACAGGGTGTCTGTCTGCAGTCTCTCGATTGTGGCCGTTTTTATCAGCTTTGAGATGCCGAGATGCAAGTTGTGTAATGGTTCGAATGAGAACAGACTGTATGGAGACAATCCCGGGATCATTCCAAGGCTTACGGAAGTTTCGAGGAACGAAGGAATGAGAGATATGGAATTTGAACGCATCAGAGTATCCGCTTGAGATCTCCTCTCCCTCGCACGACGTGGACGTCTTTCCGCCTCGTCTTTTTGTGCATGTTGCAAGATAGCTGTGTATGTCTTTGGGATGCTTTTCGTGTGCTTTTGAGAACGTCCGTTGAATGAGGTGGGAATAGGACTGCATAAAGATGAGCGAGGGGCTTTGCATCTATGACACGGGCTTTCCGTTTTGGTCCCATGAAGAATGTACAGAATGTCCTTAGCCTCAGAAATATCCGCACAATAACTTGCAAGCAGAGGATGGCACACTCGACTTAGTTTGCCTTCGCCGATGAACTGAAAACCTTTCTGCTTGAGATTTAGAATGGGCTCCAGGACTTGACGAAGAGATTCTTGAAGGATTTGCATCCTGGACTCGCGTAGAGACTTGCTAGAAACGAATGGCATTGCGTCTGCTTCAGATGCGGAAACCTCGATCAGTGTGGTAGGGAAGTATGCCACTACTGTGAGGTCATCACGGATGCACTTACCGCGAAGCTCGTCAGAGAAGTTGAGAAATATGAGGTGAAGAGGATAGGCGGTAACCGATGTTTGCTTTAGAGTTGTTGAAGACTTATCGGTGTATACCTGCAGAAGACCTACGAAAGATTCACTGTAACTTATTTCTTGGGAGTACCATACTATTCTACTATCCAAAGAGCCCATGACCATTTCCTTAAGTTTTGAGGTGGCGTCTCTTGCGAGAGAGCCGGACATGGGGTGAGATAATTTCATGGAGTGGGTCTGAGGTATAGGGTGGAAGAATGTGTTTTCGTTGTTAGCCAACTGGAGCTGTTTCACAAGTGTCTGAACGGGGTCTCTCGTGTAGAGGGTGGCGCTGAACTTACATCCTTCTGGCGAGACAGTTCTGCGATTGAAACCGTCCTTTGAGGCGTATCGTTCGAAAATGGCGTTCTTCAGTTCTGTACAGCGCTTGGAACTTGTTATGGTCTCGTTGAATCGCTTTTGCGAGGATCGCGGGTCCCGAAGTAGCCCAATTAGCTCGTCCGCCTCACGATGACCAAGGTTGGAAGCTACTGAAGCCAGACAAACCGTGAGATAATCCATATGCAAATCACCAAGGGCCTCCTCAGAAGGCACTGGGCGGGAACTGCTTCCGTGTTCTCGCTCTAATGACGCGGGACTCGGGGAAGGAGAAACACAATGCGAAGTGTCCGGAATGGGAGGGGCGCACGGAGTGGGGTCGACGATGTCCTCGGACACCGGAGGCTCGGGAAGGCGACAAGGGGCAGTGACCGTTTCGGAAGATGCGGGGGCGGGCGCGGAAACCTTGAGACGCTTGCTTCTCCGAATGGGCCGGCTATTGTCGTCTTCCAGCGCTGCTTTCAGACGAAACGGGCAATGGTTGACATGCTGTTGAAGAGATAAGACTCCTCGGCGAGTAACGAAGGGGCACCCACGCTTCTTATGTGTACAGTAGTAGACCATGGGAAGAAGAAATGAACGAGAAACGACGACAAAGACTGCAAGGGAAGGTTGTAAGAAGGGAGAAGGAGGTCGAGCGACAGTCAAGATCGACGTCATGCTGAGAACGGAGAATATATTTTGAGTTTAAATCACGTGCTTTCGTTCAAAAAGGAACGTAGGTACACGTCGACCTCAACACAAGGGTGTACTTCTCGTATTATCTACCACTGGTTATAAACCTGTGGTTTCGCAACATTGTAGGCTGTACACTTGTCCAATCTCGCACAGAAAAATGAATCTCTTCCCTCCGCCGCCGCCGCCGCCCGTCCGACGTCCGACCTTCTGTTACCGTCGTGATCCGTGCCATCCACATCCTCGCGTTATACTCCGCTCCGTCCTTCTTTTTTCCTCCCTCTACCTTATGGAGGCTCCTTAAAGTACAGGGCGGAAAAAAGTAGGACGGAGTCATCCGTATCTCACGGATGTATTCCGTGCAGTCTATTCGTACGTTCTTCCATATCCTTCCACGTATCTTTGCTCTAAACTAACCAATCCTCACCACGTTTCTTCGCGCTCTGCGACATGCAAACGGCAGGAAATAAGTTTTCACCCTCAACTTCTTCTATTTGCCCAAGATATAGAACGAGTTGAAGGGTGAAAACGGGAACCCGGTAACCCAAAGCGACGACTGTAAGTACGCGAACAATGGTTCATTTCGTTGCGCCATAGGCTCTAGCTTCGCCTCTTACGCTCCTTTTCAAAAGTAGCGCAAGACGCGAGAAGCTAGAGCCTACTGCGCAACAAACCAAGTTGGTTTCTTAGCGATCTTGGATCTCTGAGTGTTCGGGATAGACGATTCTGGTACTTGGTTGGGACATAGGCTGCTCTCTCGTTTATCGCATCTTGCGTTATGTTTGCTGCATGGGCATTATTGGTGTCCTTGCTTGTGAGTTCTCGCTTCGACACCTTTCGCGCTTCACGATTAATGATTTGCTGGTAATCTAACCAATCCCTTTCCTTCTTCTTCTTCCTTTTGCGAGTTACTAGGTCCCTCGACTTTTCTAGCGCAACGTTTCTGTTTTGTTTTATCAATGGTACGTTCCATCGCATTTCAAACGTACCCAACGGAGAATTGACTAACTTATGGATACTTTCTGCTTGCGTATACAGGTAAATGACCAATTTCATTTCGTCTCTCAAGATCGATGTCTGACTGTTCGAGATAGGCGATTCTGGTGCTTGGTTGGGACATAGACTGCATTCTCGTTTATCGCATCTTGCGGTATGTTTACTGCATGGGCATTCTTGGTGTCGTTGCTTGTGAGTTATCGCTTTCAAACCTCTCGCGTTTTACGATGAATGGATTGCTGGTAATCTAACCGATCCCTTTCCTTCTTCTTCTTCCTTTTGCGGCTATTAGGTCCCTCGAATTTTCTAGCTCAACGTTTCTGTTTTGGTTTATCAATGGTTAGTTCCATCGCATTTCAAATGCATTCAACGGAGCATTGACTAACTTATGGATACTTTCTGCTTGCGTATACAGGTAAATGACTTTTGATGCGGACGTAGCTCACGAGTTGCAGGTGCAGGTTCCTCAAGTAGGGAACCATGCATCTCGGCATGGTTCCCTACATGAGGAACGGAGAGGATGAGACGCTTCGCGCCTCATCCTCTCGGAGTGCGTATTTGTTCTACCGATACCGCCCTCTGCGGCATCTGCCGCAGATTGCGCCTACACCCGCTCCATCATGGGGAAATGGTACATGTAATATAGCGAAGTAGTGGTTAGCAAAAGCGGTCGATAGAAGAGTAGATACGAATAAAACGGTATGATTTCATAATGGACATCATCTGTACTAGCAACAGTATTCCATGCGTTGCAGGGTATCATTCCGCAGAAGGTATCGTGTAATGTGCACCTTAATGGAAACTGAACCTAGACTTCGCGAAATACCGTTCAGGTAGCCCTCGACTAAAGAACTGGCACGAGTGGAAAACTCACCAGTATTTACTGCACAGCGATTCTGGACGACCCAAGCAATTATCTTCAAATTTTGAAATAATTGATCTCGATATTTTTTCAAAAAATTTACTGGACGACCCTTGCCACTTTCTGGACGACCCTCGCCAAAAACTAGCATCTGCAAGAGACAGACGCAGTGTAGCAGTCTACAACATCTTGCCGCAAAGCTGGATGAGCTCAGTCCCACTTGCGTAGTGTACGTATCCTGGACTCCCAGCCACTGTGGCGTAGATCAAAACGAAAAAGTCGGCACTCTTGCCAAGAGCGGCTTGTATATTTCCATACGTCTTCAAGCAGACGTTTCGATGGATTATGCCGACGTGAAAGCAATCTTAAAGCTCAAATCAAAGAGCAAAAACATTGCGGGACAATCCGTGGAAATTTTTGATGACCAACGCGAGGCGCGGAGATCGGAAGTTGTGCTAGCGCAACTCTGCACGGGACACGTACCTGCACTCCACCCGGTGGCGTCTTATTTAGACCAACGCCTACCGAAGTGCGAGTGCGGTACAAACGTCAAAAAGAATGTCGAACACGTTCTTTTCCCATGCCCGCTTAGAAGTGTTTCACGGCGAAACGAGCTCCCACCACCAAGAGAGCGAGAAGACAAACCTCTGTTAGAGTTGATTAAGCGAAACCCCTCGAAAATTTTGTCCTTCTTAAGGAGAGAGAATTACGTTTAGAATACTATAGCGTACTTTTCCTGCTTCTTCGCAATAAGGAGTTGCAGACCATACTAAAGAAGAAGAAGAACCTTGGTCGTTTAAAGCGAACTGAATCTGAAAACCTCCATTGAGGCGAGAGCGTATCCGCGTACAGAATGGATCGGACATCTGCTCTCTGATCATCTCCTCAGAAGTAATAGGCACAGAGGAACCCAACGGGGGTTCCGTGGATTCGGTAACGAATAAATCGTCACACACGTCATCATCTATTGTCTCGATCAAACCATCCTTGGTCATAACCATAAAACAGGGTATCTCAAAGTCTTCCGTGGCCGACGTATAAGCGTTAGTCCTTAGCCAAGAAAGGACATCTGCTTGGCAGTTCAGAGAACCTTTCTTATAATGAACTTCGAAATCGAATTCCGCTAAACGGAGACGCCAGCGCAATAACCTGCCATAGGGTTCCGATATTCCGAAGATCCAACGGAGAGCCGAATGGTCGGTATGCACCACGAAGTGAGTACCCATTAAGTGGGGTAGCAGTATGTTCAATGCCCAGACGACGGCTAAACATTCTTTCTCAGATACTGAGTAGTTCTTCTCATGAACGTTCAGTGTCCTTGACCAATAGCCAATCGTTCTACGAGTTCCGTCTTCCAAGGTTTGGAACAAAGCGCAACCAACTTGGCAGGCACTAGCGTCTGTGTCAACCGAGTATGGTAACCCAGGAGTTGGTAAAGCCAAAACTGGTGGTGACTCTACAGCGTCCACAACGGATTAAGATGTGGAAGCTTCCCTTCCCTGGAGGGTTACGGCTCAACTGGCCTGACTTTCTTCAAAAGTTCGTTAAGGGGAGGCGAGATCTCGGCAAAGTTCGGGACGAATCTAAGATACACGTTACAAAGTCTAAGAGAAGAACGGAGTTCCGTTTGATTCCCCAGGTAAAACTTTCCGTCATTGATGTTTCAATTGTTTCTCAGCATGTGAAGAAAAAATTTTTAATGTTCAAGGCAACTTCGTTGGCTTAAATTTTTGAAAAGTAATTAATTCGTTATATCTTCATTGCATTTTGAGCCAATGAGAACATAATGACTTTGATCACGGTTTACTGAAGAAAAGAGCGCGCACGATAGAAAATCAGTCGAATATCTGATTCAATTTCATTGCACGAGTTTTCGCTGGGTTCGTCGGATGCTTAGCTTCCTTCAAGGATTC